>JAEKOY010000980.1:0-15498 GCA_021234595.1 Delia radicum | reverse complement strand
AACAAATATTTATTTTTCGCCCATACAACGAAAGACGACCCTAATGTAAGTAATTAGTAATTAGCAAAATGCCAAAATCGACTTTTTGCGATAAAAACTTTTTTATTTTTGAAAATGGTTCTTTAGGGCTTCAGCAGAAACTTTTATTCTGCGACTTTTTCATAATTCCGTTATTTACAACATTACCGTTATTTTTAGGTTATTGAAGAAAATCAAAATTTTGACCTTTAAATTTCCAGAATTCATCCAAATGATGTTTGGCAACTTTGTACAAAATCCTTTGGCGAGTATTTTTGAGGAACATATGAACTAATAATTAGTGTCCGACCGAGTACTCGGCTTCGGAGTTCGGCCAAAAAGTGAAGTTCGGCCAAATTTTGGCCGAATTTGGGGGAACTACCGAACTTTTTATGATTATTTATAAAAAGCACAAATAAATAACAACTGTGGTTATACTTACTTTTCAGAATTTACAAAAAAACTACATAAAAAATACAACGTTGAATATGATAGAATAGAATAGAATTAAAAAGAATTTCCGAAATATACCTACAAGACTTATAAGCAAATAATCAAATTTAATGCGATATAATTAAATATAAAAAAAAATCGAGTGATAAGTAATCCTAAAGAGAATAACAGGTTCATCAATTTCGGATAGACATGATGCAGTACCAGACTTAGAAGTAGCAGAACCAAACGAAAATTTTTTTTGAAAAAGAAATTAAAATGTTTATTACGGAGCCTTTAAGTCCCGAAATATAAATATATTTGAGTATTGGAATTCAAGTCCATTTACAAATTTAAAAGCTGTAGCAATAAAATATTTTTCAGCCCCACTAACTAGTGTAGCTAGCGAACAGCTTTTTAGCGCTGCCGGACAGCTGCATTCTGATAGACGAAGCAATTCACATGGTGTGATTGCGGAAAAATTGCTTTTCTGTCATTACAATATCAAACTTTTTAATTCTTAATTTTAAATATTAAATAGTAAAGTTTAAGTTTCTTTTTCTATATCAACTTAAAAAATCGATCAACTATTTTTCTTTTACTATAACATATAGTACAAATATTTTATTTTTTTTTGTACTTAGAATAGTACAACTATTTTCCAAATACGATTTTTTGAAAAAATATACCTATAAATTTGTATTTTGTTTATGTTTAATAACTTTTTTGGTTTAAATTTATTGATCTAAAAAAACAATTTATATTTTTTTTATTTAAACAAAAGTTCGGCTTCGGCCGAGCATTGATATTATGGCCGAAGTTCGGCTTTGGGTTCGGCCGAAAAAAATGAGTTCGGTCGGACACTACTAATAATATTTGCAAATACAGGGTGTTTTGATACATTTTTCAATAAAAATGAATTTTGCGCCATCTAGCGTCAATAATTTGTACTAACTATATTCAGCAATTAGAAAGGTAATTTGAATACCTTTCCAACAATTTTGAAAATCAGTTTGAAAAATAACCGAATGAGAAAGAAAAGAGCTATAAGAAAAAACATCGATACAAAGAAAAACAATAACATTACAAATGAAAAAAAATTATAACGGACTATTTACAATGAAATAATTTGAGGAAGACTTTTGAATATTATCTATTTTATTGATTAATTGAATGTCAAGTAAACGACTGTTGAACTTTAGTTTTTTCGTTTGTTTTTTATTTAGTAAATCATTTGAGATCATATAATAGGAGATTGATAATTAATAAGCATGCAGCATAGGGTGTCGGCAAGAATATCTACTGCCGCCTTATCACAATGGTAAATGAAATATATGTATGTAAGTATATTTACTTAACCCATGTAAAGGAATTTTGTTACCCAAAGTAAAAACACTGTCTATGGTCTTAATTACTAATGTATAAATTCACGTTTTTTAAAATATTCACTCTATTTTTTAAATGAAAGAATAAAATTTGCCGAAAATAGGCTTTAATGTTTTTTATACGGCACAAATTTGACTGAATATTATGCCTTGAAAGTCAACATAGTTGTTGATGACTATAATATCTAAAATTCTGCGGTGGTGCTTGAAGATTACATTCCTACTACAAAAGTTATATGTGAATGAAGGTGAAGAAATGAACGCATTTTTTTAAATTTTTTCGCTTTTTTTTAACATTTTTCAAATTTTCTTGTAAACGACAAATGCAATCGTCACGCACCACCTCAGAATTTTAGATTTTAAAGTCATTAACAACTGTGTTGAATGGCAAGACATATAATATTTGTGCCGCGTTAAATGTTAGCAGTAGTATTTTCTTACTTCCATGTGTTGTTGTTGGCCATTTTTTTTCTCAGTGTATTATTGCAACAATATCTGAAAATGGAAGATTACTAGCCAAACTAACTATTCAACTAATAAAAACATTGATTTTATTGCTGTTAACATAAATAATGCGTTAAATTCATAAAAAGTTAAAAAATCCAAGTTTTAAAGGCCACCCTAAATTTCCGTTTTAGAACAAGTGAGCGACACTCAAATGATGTGATCAATCTACCCCCGAAGTATTAAAAATCATTCGGCATTCATAGCTTGACAATGAAAAAATACATTTTTTTGGCATATTGTTAATAGTAATATATAATAGGTATATTAAGTACAATTATATATAGGACCATATATAATAATATATTGCTTTATATACCCACATATACAAATTTTTGAAACAACACAAATCTATATACAATTAGATACGAATATTTATTTTAACGATTTCCTTATTACAAAATATGAAATTACTTTTTCCATGATCTAATAAAAAGAGGTGATAATTAGTTGATATATTTAAATAATAAAAAATATTTGATAACACATCCATAATGAAGTTTTTAACAAGGCTTTTTTTTTTTTGGTAGAAGTTAATATTGAAAGTGAAATAAATTGATTTGTTTGTTCCATTAAAACTTTTACTTAATTTTTTATTTTAAAAATCGGATTATTTAAAATGATACCCAGCAAAATTTTATAGAACCTGTTGCTTTAGCTACTTGTTCTAGAACAGGTTCTCCGGTAACAACACCCCCCTCTACTAAAGGTTCCATAGAACCAGTGAAACAGAACTTGTTGTAGAACATGTTGCAGAACTGGTTCTTCGGAATAATCGCTGGGTTATATTTTAATTTCGTAAAATAAAAACAAAAAAAATAAAAATTTAAAAATATTTACTAAATCTCCTGAAATTTTCTATTATGAAATATTTGAATTGTAGATCTTATTCATAAATCCTGCTATATAAATCCTTGTCAATATATGAAATAACATATGTTATAGTATTAACTTCTTTTACTGGATCAATATAATATTTACACTATCAATATTATTGTTCAATATTTTTTCTTTAATCTATTGCAATATATTGCAATAGAATATCGGACAAAGTTGAGAAGTTGTGCAATACTATTGTTAGTGTACCTTTAAGCTGTTTATATATTTAATATAATAAAGGCACCGATACACTACGCAATATTCTTTTGCAACATTTGCTATTGTGCAACATATTAAAATTTCATATACACTATGTCATATTGGAAGGGAAAAAATCTAAAAATTATTGATTTTTATTGCGCAACCAAGAAATGTAAAATATGTTATAGTATGTTGGCGACATTGTGAAATTTTTATATTCCTCCAAAACAGAACAAAAGTGGTGGTATATTTGTGCAAAATTATTGTACATCTTAATGCACTGAGTATGGCAAAATGACAATAATACTGGCAATAATATTCGGAATAATATTGCAAGTGTAAGGGTTCCTTAAAGTGCCGAATACACTGACATATTATTTCATAACTTTAAGTTTTTTTTTTGTATGCTATTACATTATAAAAATTGTGCAATAATATTGCTAATTTCAAAAAAAAAGGAATTGAGATTAAAAGGATAAATTTATATTAGTGTTGGCATAATCATATTGTAGTTTCAATTGGTAAATCATTTTCGAGTGTACTACCGAAGTTCCTGTTTTTGAAACCGGCGTATCTAGGGTTACAGTAAAATTTTTGTTGTCTCAATTTATTTTCAGCTTCAGTTTTCCCTATGTAACGATTTTTTCAAGTAAAATTAACAACTTACTATGCTTTAAGCGCCAAATACACTTGCAATGTTATTGCACATCTTTTTTGTTCTGTATTCTATTACCATAGAAAGTGGTAATAGAATAAAGAACAAAATCTAAAATTGTACAATAATATTGCTAAATCAAAATTTATTCGCGTGAGCGCCAGTGAAACCCGAAGCGAAGTGAGTACCCGTGAGCAATTTTACGTGAGTGGAAGAATAAAAATTCACTCACGTGCCTAGGGCAACATATCTTGCATTTGTGTTTTGACAATGTATATTGCTGACAAAATTAAACTGCTAAAGACCACAAAGGGTTTAAAACAAATAGTAGAAAATTCAAAAAAATCAAGTAGGCATTTGAAAAATTAGCATTTAAATTATAAGAAAATTCAAAACGTCAAAGTAAATTGTGAAAAGACTAAGCAAAAATTGCTTTTTCGTGTATTTAAATAAAAAAAATAATTCCAAAAAGTGCGAAACGTAAAATAATAAAAAAAAACTTAAAACGTGAAAAATTCAAGCAAAAACCAGGGGAACAACAACACAAGTAAGTAAAAAATATGATTTCGAAAAGAAAACTTAAATATGAGATAATAAAGGAAAGAAATAGGATGCGTAATCTTATACAAAGCTATGAACCCCCAACTCCACAGCGTCCTTCTTTTTCAGAAGAATCCAACTTCGACCATATTGTTGATTTGGGGGTGGTAACTCATGTGGAACATGTGCAACCAATCAGAAGATGTTCAGTTAACTTAAGTCGATATGATCGTCTTTGTCTTAAATTAAAAAAATGGTACTCAAATCATAGAGTTTCAGTTAAAGCGTGTACACATTTGCTTAAAACATTGAAATCAGAAAAAATTAATGTTCCAAGCAGCGTTCCTGGATTGCTACAAACGCAAGGGAAAATGTATTCTGCGCACCGTAGCACCTGGAATGTATGTACACATAGGCTTAAAAACGCAATTAGAGAAAATATCACATATAATTGCGGAACAAAATGTTTTTTTTTTTAGAAATAGACATAGGTATCGATGGCCTACCATTGTATTGCAGTTCAGGTACAGGGTTGTGGCCTATACTTGGCCATATTCCTCAACTTACTGAAGTAAGTGTTTTTCTAATAGGAACTTATATAGGTCCTAATAAACCTACGAATGTTAATAATTATCTTCACGATTTTATTCACGAAAGTAATGATCTCATTCAAAATGGTTTTACAGTTGGTAGCACAACTATTAATATAAAATTTAGAGCTTTTATAGCAGACGCCCCCGCCAGGTCATTTATATGTGGCACCATAGGACATAATGGTCTTAAAGGTTGCTCTAAATGCCACCAACAAGGCAAGCGAATTAATCACACAACAGTATTTAGTACCACTTGTGGATTATCAAGAACCGATGATGAATTCATCAACAGAAGTGATTTACTATACCACAAAAAACTGTATGTTAATCAAAAATTTGGGCTAGAAGAAATTGGAGTAAAAATGGTTACCCAATTTCCATTAGACCCAATGCACCTTGTAGATCTTGGTGTCGTCAAAAAAATGTTGGTAATTTTGATGCAAAAAAACTATATCCAAAGTTAAAGGTTATAGAACTATCGTCCCTCTTGACATCTTTTATACCACATATACCAAAAGATTTCAAACGAAAATCACGTTCCGTAAAAGACATTTTCAGGTGGAAAGCTACGGAATTCAAGCATTTTATTTTGTATTGGAGCATTGTTGCCATTAAAAATTTTTTCAATGACGAAATTTGTAAACATTTTCTGCTTTTGAGTTGTGCTTATAGAATGCTTTTGTGTCCTATAACATATAGGGATAATTTACTAAGAGCAGAGGAGTTTTTAGAAAGTTTTTTAGAATTATTTCCAAATATATACGGAGAATGTAGTGTCTCCTATAACATACATAATTTATTGCACTTAACGGATTGCGTTAGAATACATGGTTGTTTAAGTGGTTTTTCAGCTTATAAGTTTGAAAATTTTATGAAGGTAATAAAAAATAAAGTCAGAATGCCAAGATTGATAGGGCAACAAATTTATAATCAATTTCATGAGTACTCAATTGTACTTCCTAAAGACCCTACACCAATAAAAAAGTATAGAAATGGTTCAATAAAATCAATATTTATTTCAAATTTATATTTTTCCACACAATATCCTGACAATATGATTGTTACTGATGCAGGCGAACATATTGAAATAGATAAATTTGCTACTAATGAAACTTTTGTTGAAAAAAAAATCACTAACAAAAGCGATTACTTTATTGATCCTATAAATTCTTCGTATTTAGGAATTTTTTTCGTTGGCCCAGAAATAATATATGAAGCAGAAGAAACATTTGATGTTAAAAACATTAAACATAAATTTTTTTTACTTCCACTTAATCCCGGTTTTCTAATACTCCCCTTAATTAATTAAAACTATTTTAAACTACTTTTTAGATATGGGATCCAAAAACAAAATACCCAAATTGCAAATTGAAAATGAATTGGTTCAAAGTTTAATTTTACAAGTAACTAATTTAAATGCTGAAGTTTCCAACATGCAAGGTAAGTTTCAAAATGTTAAATTTTTTATGATTTAATATTGATGCATACTTTTGGTCTTTTATTTCAGATATTATATTAAGACAAACCTACAACTACACGCCCTTTTTGTTGAAAAACTAAATAAGGTTGTTGAAGATGTTACAAATTTAAGCGGTAAGTATATATATTTGCAAAATAATATGACATTTTAAAAAAATTTAAATTTTTTCTAGCGAAAAATGATGCTCAAAACTCAACAATAGTTAATGTTATTGGTGAACATTCTGCGTTATTAAAAAATATTTTAAAGACTCAATTTTCCGTTCCTAAATTTGTGCAAAAATTTCCTCTAAGAGAAATAAAGGCTTTAGACGATCTAGAAAATGACATTAATGGAGAAAATAAACAGGAAATGGTAGGTATTCAAAATTATTAATTATTTCTAATTAATGCAATTTAACAAACAATTTGAGATTTTTTAAAAACATCGAAACATTTACTTTATGCAAATTTTATGTCATAGATAAAATAGGTAAAAACTTCTTAAAACTGAGTTTTTGCATATGTAGCATTTCAGTCATGCACCAACACATTTAGTTAAGTCTTTTAATGCACAAAACTTTTTAAATTATTAAAACCTTTTGAGCGCTTTGAGCTGAATTTTCAAATAAAAAACTTATACTGTATCTATTACAGTTTTCTTGTTTTTTCTATACTCCTATAAAATTTTAATATTGGGTTATTTACTCTTTTTCGAGCAACACCTTTATTTGATGAAATTACAAAAACTAACGTTGTTCTATATTTCAATTTAACTAAACCCCAAATCTTGATTTGAATTTACCCAAATAAAAAATCCAAAATTAATTTAAAATTAAATTTGTGCACCACATCGTTTTAAATTTTAATTAATATATATTTTATTTCATCAACTTTTGTAATTAAAAATAACATATTCTTTCAGATATCATCCCTTAAATCAATTATTTCCGAAGGAGGTGTAAAACGAAAAATAGGCTGTGTTTTGACATTTGATCTTCTAAAATAATTTTAACCTTGATGGAGTTCACAAAAAAAAACGTTTATTAGACTACGAGAAATTTATTGATGTTTTATATTGTAAGATTTTTTTTAATATCATTTGTTCTGTTACTTTATTTTTTTATTTTTTTATTTTTTATATTATAAATTTTTATTTTTTTATTTTTTTATATTTATAAATTTTTATGTTTTATAGATGCCGCAGCAAAAAATACCGACTATAATAAGGATATTTTTATAAGTGACTTAAGATATGGTATAAAAGCAGAGAAAAATAAAAATTTTAAAGCAAAATCTTTGTCGAAAAAACAGCCAAACAATGATTTAAAAGATAAAACAGCAAAAGATCAAGACGACTGATGCTGCGTTATTTAGCTCCCGTCCCATATATACTCATAACTTATTTTTAGTTTATTACCAATTAACAATTTCTGAATTCTTGTTTAATTTTTTGTTAAGATTTTGTTTCTAAAACTTTTTTAGTTTGTTTTTGTTGTTAAACGAAAAAAAAATTTTGTTTTTTTCTTATTTCACAGATTTTTTGCAAATTTGCGTTAAAGTTTTGCGTGGTTTTAAAAATCAAATATTTTATCTTAGTTTTATATGGTAAATACATAAAAGCTTTATTAACATTCGGATATCAAATTCGATTAAAAAGTGTGCAGCATTAGCAAGTAAATTCAATGTTTTTCTCAGTTTTTACTATTTTTGCTGTAAAATATGGTAAAACTATTAACGATGTTAATAAAGGTCTTTTATGTATTTGCTTACCACAAAAAAACTAAGATAAAAGACTTGATTTTTAAAATTGTTTGTGCAACGCAACTTTAAGGCAAATTTGCGAAAAGTCTAGACCATAAGAAAAAACAGGGTACGCCGTTAAAATCAGCGTGGCCGAAAAAGTTAGGATAAATGGTCGGTACTCTTGTTTATTTTTCAGTTGAATTTTTTTTTTTTAATTTCAATATGTATTTAACTTAATATAGTTGTAATATTCAATGTTAGTTTACATTAAATTAACTTTAATTCATTAAAAATACTTTTTAAATAAAAATAAATTTTGAATCAAAAAATATTCTTTTATTGCTTTTATGGATGTAGTTATTCAATAGGTTCTTAAAAGCGATTCAATAACGCGTTGCTGGAAGTAAATTTGTAATATCATAAGGATTAATTCATGCATTACCGAATCTGTTCTATAACCGGTTCCGTAGAACACCTATGCGTTCTTCTAAAGCTATGCGGAACCCATTCTTTTTTTAAAAATTCCATATAAAATTCACCAATGAAACAATTTGTTCTAGAACCAGTTGCAAAGAACAGGTATATGTTCTAGTTTTACGTAAAAGAACCTGTTGCATTTGGGACAAACTCAAACAAAAATCATCGGTGAAAGAACATAAAGTAGAACAGGTTGATTGCACCTACAACTTGTTCTACAACCTGTTCTTTGCATCCGATAATTTTGCTGGGTAAGATCATTTTTATAATTTATTTCAATTATCTCATTATACTTCTACCTCGATTAACATGGCAAGCAAATATGTTTCATCCGAACGATTTATGTATTTAATATGTGTAAAAAGATAAAGACTTCATTTTGAAATCTATTATTTAGTAGCTTCATAGTACAGTGCAAGCTCGGTATTCGCGACTACCCATTATCGCGACGGCTTAATTTTTAACATTGCAGGTTCTATAATCGCGACAGTTTAACGAAAAACGGGTTCCATTTTCACGACTTTTATTTGTTTTTTTAAATTTGATTACAATGTCTATAACCAAAAAAAGGAAATCCCCGTCTTGTGAAAGGCGTGGTAGAGAAGAATGAGTGTATTTTCTAAAAATCATAACTACATTGCAAATTTTCAATTTTTTCTGAATCAGACTGCGCAGTTTCTGGTCAGTGACCCTGTTTTTTTTTTGAATTTTTGAATAATGTAATATTTGTTATGTTTTTATTTGTTCGATAGCGTCTATATGAAATTTTCTGTGCAATCACTGACCGTGGTATAGATAAACTGATTTCTAATGGCACATGCACTCGCACTACACGTTAGACAGAGCGCTTTAGCCCTCTGAGCTATCGTCAGGTCGAGTTTTGTTGTGATTTTTTATATTTATCTTTTTGGATGATTTTGATCTTCAATTTTGTCAGTTTATTCGTGTCATTTGTTGTGAAAAGTTCAACATATTTTAAAGCCAACAATTTCTCAAAAATTAGAGATTTAAAAAAAATTTAAAAGTTGAGATTTCATAAATTCAATTTGCGTGAATTACAAGTTGCACAAGTCTACCGCATTATAAAGCAAGAAAATTCATAAAAAAAAAGTTCGTACGTACAACAGAAAGTGGCCCTGGCAAACGTAGCTGAGTACCCAAGAATGGAAAAAATGCTTTATAAGTGGTTTGTAAAACAAAGGGTAAAAAATGTTCCAATATCAGCAGAGATTTTACGATCAAAAGTAAGTCACTTGTATTCCAAAATGTATCAACACAATTCAGGTTTCAATGCCAGTGAAGGATGGTTGAAGAAATTTAAGCGTCAACATGGAATAAGATTTTTAAAAATTACGGGCTAGAAATTGTCTTCGAAACCTCATCTTATTGATCCATTTGTGAAAGAGTTTAAGGATAACGTTGATGAGCAGGTTGACTCTTTACCAAATCTACAATGCCGACGAATCCTTTTTATATTATAGGATGCTTCCAAGTCACACTCTTGTCACATGTAATGAGAAAACGGCTCCCGGACGCGACGTGTTACCCAGTTGAGGAACTAAAAAGTGATGATGGTTTAATTATAACAATATATCCACCACCCAATTGCACTGCGCTTATTCAACCGTTAGATCAAAACGTTATCAACTTGGCGAGAAGGGAACAAATTTGGAGCTCAAACTAAAAAGCTTCAATCTCAAAAATGCAGTTCAGATACTAGCTACGTCCTGGGATAAAATATCTGTGTCCAATATCCGAAAACCCTGGAACGCCTTGCTCGAATTCGGTAGTGAATGGAGTGAAGAGGATAACATGCCCTTAAATATTTTACAAAATATAATTCAGGAAGAAAACGAAGATCTTTCAACTATTGGTACACTTGTAGCTCAAATTGGTACGGAACATCTTCTCACGAATGCTGACATAAACAACTGGATTCAAAAAGAATTGCATGTGGAAAGTAATGAGGAGCAAATTGAATTATCAGATACGGAATCGGAGGATTTATACGATAGTGGTCATGCAGAAAACAAAATTAAAGTGGACGATGCTTTGGAAAACGATAACCCGACAACAGCACTATATGAACTACGTGATTCAGTAGTTATTTTAAAAAATAATTTGTCAAAAAAGCAACTTAAAAATCTCCAATTTCTTTAAAAATGTTTAAAATGTAAATATATCAATAAAAACAATTCTGATTTTAAAAATTACATACAATTTTTCAATAAAATGTTGGGTCCTGTTATCGCGAAAATTCAGTTTTCGCGACAGGTCTGGTTTTTAATTAGTCGCGAAAATCGAGCTTGCACTGTAATACCTTGTTTACAAGAGATACCTGCATACGTTTCATTATAATGAACAAATTCTATGTTCAAAAACTAGTTCCATAGCGACTTTCATGCAAATGCTTGTTTGCGGTCAGTAGCCCAAAATCGATGTTGACCAAATATTTTTCCGAATCAAAGACTTTGCCACAAAGTCTGATTTGAAAACCAGTTATCTAAAAAATTCAAAAATCGCAAAAGGGTTAAAGTAGCGTATTCAGGTGCCGTTACAAGTATTATGAAAAATATATTTCCGGAAGGTGAAAATATATTTTCCGGAAGGTGAAAAATATATTTTCCGGAAGGTGAAAAATATATTTTCCGGAAGGTGAAAAATAGGAGCATTTTTATCAAAATCGAGACTTTTTCCTGTTAATATAAATAGTTCGAACGCCTGATGTCAGAGTGTGATTCTGACACCAGATTTGGATTCAGCGCAACTTACACCTTTAGAAAAAAAAGTATGGTTTAGTTCTAGGCAGCAATACAGTTCCGTCTTACTCATTTACATTATATTTAAATGTGTGAAGTATAATAATATATAGAAAAAGATAATGCTTCTAATTGGTTGTCATGTTGGTAAAAATGTATATTTTTTTGTTTATTTTTAGTTTTATTGTATTTTAATTATTATCTCATTTTTTATTATTTTATTTATATCAAATTTTATTGTTTACTTTGTATAATTTAGTAGAAATTTGTAACCAATAAGGGCCTCAGGTTAGGTTATTCAAATGAATGAATAAAATAAATTAAATAATATTAGCGGAAAATTTGTTTACAAAAATAGCAGTGATTTGTCAGTACTATTATTTTAGTACGGTTGGCAATTTCTACCTGGGTAGATATGCAGCATAAACAAGTAAATCCGCATTTTTTTGTTTCTTAGTTTTTACTATATTTTACTACTTTTAGACAATTTATCGTCCCATTTCGTTTTTACGCATAAGAAAAAACACAAATTTGAACAGCTTTTTCGTGTAAAAATGGAAAGTGATATTCATAGGAAAAATGTGAATTGTGACTAAAATTTATTAGACAGCATAGCAAAAGTGGGGTTATCTTTTAGTAGAATATGTAAATAGCTTAAAAATTACATTTACCAAATTTCATATAATAAAGTTAATATTTGCGAAAGTTATTTTAACAAAAACTTTCATCACAGTCAATGTCTACCAAATATTTTCAAAATTTATTTCAAAAAAACATACATACAATAAAATTTGAAAATATTTAGTACCTATAGCCTACAAATATAGCCTATAAGCAAAGTTTGATCAAAAAAAGTATAATATCTGACAATCCCACAAACAAACTTTTATATAATATTATCATTTTTAATACGACCTTGGCAAAAATTTTCAAATTTCTCAAAAATTTTTGAATTTCAACCAATTTTAAACAGAAATTACTTAAATGTACGCAAACTATCTAAATCAAATGAAAGAATGTCACATTTTTTGAAAAAAGTTTATACAAATTTTGAATATTTTGTGAATAATAAAAAATATTGTTGAAAATTTTACACCGGTTTAGTACTAACCGGTAAATATTAAAGATAAGTAAGTTTTACTTTTTGGAAGGGTAAATTTTCTAAGAATATATCTAGCAAATCGCACCTCACTCGGATCAACATTGTGTCCTGGGCCAAATACTACTCGAAAAAAACTCCATCAGTTCACAAAAAAATTTCCATCTGGAACATATAAAAGTGATCTTAAATGAGATCATTCTTTACACGACCAGGTCTAATGGATGAAAAACTTATAGTTTGTCATCATTGTAATTATGAAAAAATCATAATTGAAATATACGGCATCGAATGTGTTTTTAACGAACTTATTATTGATTTTACCAGTCTATCTGAATTCTTGAGTAACTCTTAACATAATCGTTTGGTAATTATATTGATTTTTTAATTTAATCTATTTTTGCTTGAGCACTGTATCACTCCATTTGTGTATTACCTTTTTCTCAGAAATTCTGTTCAATAACTATATTATTTTCCACAACCACTAGATACGTAAGAAAATAGTAAATTAAAAATTATTCAAGTTCGAGGAAATGCTCAATATTTCTTTATTAGGATATTGTCCTAACAAATAATCTATAACAAACAAGTTTTCAATTTATTTTGATCAATGGTGATAATCTTTAACTTCGAGCAAAAATATATTAGTTCTCATTTAGTGAGAAAACTAGTTTAAATGAATGTTTGATGTTTTGCATGGGATTGTCACTTCTTTCAAAGCGTGTTTTATCAACACATTCCTGAAAGTGGTCAATTAAGAAATTTGAAAACAAAAACTATATTGATTATTTGTTAGGACAATATCTTAATAAAGAAATATAGAGTATGGCATCGAACTTGAATAATTTCATTTTTAATAAAAATTATATAAAACTTAAAATAGTAAATTTTTAAAACCAAAACAAAATTCTGAGAATTTCCGATTTTCCAAGAATGTTCTTCAAATATCCTTGAAGACACAATACTCAAATCTATCCTTGAAGATACAATACTCAATATTATGTTCTTTTTATATTTATAAACAAAGAACATTATTATCTTCCGGATTCCCGGATATAAGGTCTGTAATAAAAATAAAAAAAAATTCTTCGTTAACAACTTTAATTCGCGATAGTTTAAAAACGATCTAAACGATTTAAGAAATTTGTCCAGATTCGTTATTTTCATGCATAATTTATTAAGAAACCATATATTGCAATAGGAGTTGTATTATTATATGAAAAGATATGGGAATTGTTTAAGATAGAGATATGAAAAAATGCAAACAAATATGCTTCTAAATTGAAATTGATATTGAGGCATATTTTACTGAATATTTTGCCATCAAAAACTCGTTTCGTGAAAATTGAAGATAGAGGATATTGAATGTAGGCAATCGATATATAAAAATTTAAAAATTGTTGACCCTCTAAGCATTAGTTGTAGAACGCATATTAGAACTGATGTAAGAATGGGTTTTAGAACCGTTCCATTGAACTAGTTCCCAGCGTGACAATGGATTAATTAGGCCCCAAGGGCTTGAAATCCATAAATAAAAATAAATAAAAAAAAAATAAATAAAAGACAGATTTTTATGAAATTTTGGCAGAAAGAAGACCATTAAGTATTAATAGTAAAGCGTTGAAGTTTGAACATATAAATTGAAGTTTTGATACTTTTTCGCCTAATTTCGCTTTTAAATAGAAGCAGAAGTGTGGTTATATCTTGGTAAGATAAATAATTTTTGTCCAAAACTTCTCTTTTATATGCTTTGGTTTCCAAAATGAACCCTAAAATATTTTGGCTCATATCGCCTAAATTAGGCAACGATAAACAATTTTGTTGAAGAACTTATTATTTGTTTTTCGAGTGGAGCACAGCACATGGTATGAATTTCGTTTGCAAAACATCGTTTGTCAGTTAGAGGGTTGAGATCAACTTTTGCAGTTATCATTTACTTGCAGTTATCATTTACTTTGCAGTTATCATTTACTTACGTTTTAAGTAGAGTTGGATTAAACGTTCATTTTGGTGACTCGGTCATTATCGTTCAATTCGAGTCAGTGAACTAGTTCGTTCAAATCGTTCATTTTTGCTTTGACTTGTGACTGATCTGCGTGTGGTGAACTGTGTCGTTCGTTTGACAATTATTACGCACTATTCATGTTTGACGTGTTTTTTTTCAAATTTTACTGTAAAATTGCAACTTTTCTAACAAATATTTATTTATTTTGTGTAAAAAACTTTTTTTTTCTATGACTATAATTGTTTTTCCTAATTTGAAACAATATTATTACTATTTTCTAAAAACAAATAATTGATCTTGCAAGCAATTTGATTAAATAGAGATGAACTTATTATATGAATAAAAAGAACGAAATGAACGAATTTGAACGACAAGATCGAATATTGATGAACGAATCATATCGTTCAATTGAGCGTGTCGTTCAATAAAACTAGTTCGTTTCATGACCGACACAACTCTAGTTATAAGCTATCAAGTATTATACGTCTCCTTAGGTCAGTGGTTAGAGCTGTCGGTTGCCAATCTGGCGACCAGGGTTGTTTGGAAATTTTGTTTTCCCCAATGCTTGCCCGACACTTATGGAACAGACGGACCTTTTCTCTAAAGGATCAGTTAGTTTTTTCAGTTCCGTGCCGTAACGAATCAGCTGTCTTCACTTAAACCATAAACGAAACAGCTGATTCATCACGGCACGGAACGGCAAGACTAATGGAGCTTTAATGATGTTATCATTTTGGAATTGCGAGA
>JAEKOY010000979.1:0-15500 GCA_021234595.1 Delia radicum | reverse complement strand
AATGTTAGAACAGGTCCTACTATTTTTCTATCCCCAACATTTCTTGTGAACATATCTACCCCCTATCTCCCACCTTTTTCGGGGTCCCCATACAAAAACCGTAATACAAACTTACTTTTAAAATAAGGCAATACCGTCTATCCACATATTATTTTCCTACACAATGATTCCATGTTTGAGGCAATACCGTCTTTCTATCATAGAAGCTAAAATAACGCGAATTTCAAGAAACTTTTTAGTTAGAACGTTGTTAGACACATTCTGTTAATATTGTAGAAGATGAGTTCATCGAAATTGTTGCTTATTTGCGAATAAAACAGTTTTTTGGCTCTCCTGAAAAATTGTGTTTTTGTAGATAGACGGTATTGAATATAAGCCCTCGATATTAAAATTGTCGTTTATATATAATATTAATAATTTTTTTGTATATTTTTTCTTTCTTTCAGTGGTGGTAGCAAATCAACAAATGAGATCAA
This sequence comes from Delia radicum, assembly GCA_021234595.1. NCBI lineage: Eukaryota > Metazoa > Arthropoda > Insecta > Diptera > Anthomyiidae > Delia > Delia radicum. The sequence continues at coordinate 15,024 of JAEKOY010000979.1, read as the reverse complement.
CAACAAATCTGCTTATCATAAATCTTGCCGTATCCGATATATTATTTGTTATATTCTGCGTACCATTCACAGCAACCGATTATGTTTTACCCGAATGGCCTTTTGGAAATCTATGGTGTAAATTTGTACAATATATGATTGTAGTAACCTGTCATTGTAGTGTTTATACGCTGGTGCTAATGTCATTTGATCGGTTTTTAGCTGTGGTACATCCAGTGACAAGTATGTCACTGAGAACGGAAAGAAATGCAACACTGTAAGTAGGAGAAATTTTATGAATATAATCAGTAATGTGATTCGTTAGCATTTTAAAGGCAAAATTCGGTAGTACCCAGCCAGAAAAATACGAACGGCAAAGCATTGGCCGTTGGATATCTGAAGATTTAAGTGCTTTACCAGCCCCCAATATGATAATACCGGGCAGGGCTTGGCCGTTCCTTTTTAAAACGTTGGCAAAAGCACTGGCAATGAGCGCTTTGCCAGTAACAAAACCATAATTTTAAAAGTTGGTAAAGCATTGGTGGAACAACCCAATAAAGTGCTTTTTAATAATATAATAAGTGCTTTGCCAACCCCAAAATGATAACACCGGGCAGTACCAAAACCAAAAACGACCAATAAAGTCCTACTTAGTAATTCACTTCAGTAAAGAGTTATATTATTTTTTATTGAATGATTTCGGTAATTTGAATAGAAATAACAATAGGCTTGCTTCAGCTAAGTTAATACAAAATAGTTGAATATTTTTTTATTCAAATTATTTTTGTGATAAGTTAGCACGATTTTTTACTACAATTCACTAAGAAAGAAATTTTGAAAATAAATTTCTTAAGTAAAATTTTAGTACAAAAACTATACTTTGTGCTGACTATAAATTGCAATTTAGTTTTGAATTTTTCCACTCTTGTTGTGAACAAGGGATGTGCCACTGTTTATTAAGTTAACGGTTGTAAATTTTGTAAATAAGCACTGGCAATGCACTTTTGCCAATGTTGGGAAAGCGTTCTAAGTCAGTACTGTGCCAGTGCTTTTTTATTTTAACGGTTGTAAACTTAGTAAATCAAGTACTGTCAAAGCACTTTTACGAACGTTGGCAGAGCGTTGTAAATCGGTGCTTTGCCAGTACTTGATATACTAAATTTACAACCGTAAAAATAAAAAAGCACTGGCACAGTACTGACTTAGAACACTTTCCCAACATTGGCAAAAAGTGCATAATAATAATTTTTTGAGAGTTCTTATTTTATGAGCCGAATACGAATCAAATAAAACATAGTACTTACACGCAGAGAAAAAATATGGTTGCAATATGATTGCGTCAACAAAACAATGTTTCCTACAGCAATAAATGGTTGTTTCAATTAAAACTATTATTGTATCAATCATATTTCACCAATAATATGATTCATTTTATCATGTTATAGTAAAAATTTCTCTTTTTTTCAGATATCATATTATTGTTTTGTCTACAATCATACTATAGTATTTATTATCAAATTCCTCTATCTAACTGCCAGCCATATTAGAGTTGCGCCAACTATAAGATGATAAGTCGGTTTTATTTTATGAGCGTCTTCGCTCTTTTAGTTTCATTCTTGCTTGAAATTTTGTATATATAAGTTGTGAGAAACACTCAAACCCCAACAAATTAAATAATACTAAACAAAAATACATTAAAAATGGACAAACAACGAAGTGGTGTTAATTGTAATGGTGATCTGTTTTGCGGAAGAAGGAATAAGTTTGTAGTCTTAACCCGGTCTACCCTGGAAGTCTAGGCAAAAGTTAATTGTCGCGTACCCGTTAAATAAAGTTATGGTTTATTATAAAAAGCGATAAAAAAGGTGATTTATTTTTTATTGTTTGTAATTACGGAAAAAATATTGTTAAAGAAAACAAATGTGAAAGAAAAATTTAAACAAAACGCACGTGCTTTTAAGTATGTAGTACGAAATAATCATAATATGTTTGCAATAGTCATAACATGTTAATAAATGATGCCGAAATTCGCGTCCATGATCATAATATGATAACTAGGACTATAATATGGTTATAATGGAATTATTATGATTGCTGCAAACATGGTTTGATCATTATAAATGTATTGTGAAATTGTATTCTTAACAATATTTTTATGCGTGCTTTATTCTGTAATCACATGTATAGCTTGTATAGCTGTCACAATATTTCACAAAGCTTATTCTTCAGCGCAAAGACAATTTGATTACTTAAATTATTTTAAACCTAAGCTTATTTAAATATGTGAACTATTAAATAAATATAATATTAAAAAACAACATATGTTTTCAATCCAGCTTCAACAGAATCATGATAGAATACTGTAGGACTCATATTATGATAATTCATACAAATTTCCAGAACCATAATATGATAACATTGGGATATATTTGGAACCATAATATGGCAATCTAATTATCATATTATGATACAGAAGCAGATAAGAGTATGTTTGCCACAACCATAGAAACATGGTTGTCGCAATCATAAATCCAACAATGTATGATGCTCTTCGAATATGGTTCCCCTCAACCATGTTTTTTCTTTGTGTGTAGTAGATTTTTAAAATTTTTTAAGATTTTTTGTCAAAAACTATTTATATTTTTAACAAAAATATGAGACTTCTTAAAAAAAATCAAAAAGAATCAAAAATAAAAGTATCAGAACTGTAAATAAATTGATATTTTTTGCGACCAATTAAAAAAAGGCTCAAAAAAAATAGTTTTTTGTGAAAATTTTAGTATCAAGAAAAGGCATTTTAAGATGATTCACTGCCACATACAAATTTTAGTTTTTCACTTTTGAGTCACAAGGTTTTCAAATTTTAATGGTAACTACCAAAGTTTGTCGTTTTTATTAAGAGTGTTTTCCTTCAGGGGTGTTCTCTAAAATGAATTTTCATATTGTGGTTCTTAATAGTTTTTTTTTTCTTTCCCTGTTTTAGCGCTATAATTTTAGCATGGATTTTAATAATAACTACAAGCGATACCCGTGGCATTGGCTCATTCTGTTAGAATTTATCAGTTTCATGGTCACAATTATACGGCCTGTGTTTTTTCATCCGATAAAGAGGTTTGGAGTTTATTGGGTTTTCCAGGTAAGTGAACAAACAATAAAAGCAATTTGTTAATGTCATTCTTAATTTTGTGTTCTTCTCTGGATTTTTACCATAAGTTTTCATGCAAACTTATTTGTTGTTAGTTTTACATATTTCTTATTTAACGATTACTGTCACATTATCTTTACACGTGTTGAACAAGGTCTTTTATTTAAATTTGAGGCAGAGGCTTAAAAGAATGATTCTTAAATACATATTTTTAAATCGTGTTACTAGATAGGTGCTAATTTGACAGCTGCAATCGCCACAAAAAATTGATCAAGAATTCCCAAAAGTAAATGAAACCTATTAAAGATATTAATTGTTGAAAAGTTTTAGTAAATGTTTACATACTTTTAAGCTCTGCTATTCTTGTATGTTTGTTTATTACTCTTTTAATGTATAAATGTCAGTATGTGTATATATTTGTTTGTCCTCTCGTAAGTGTTTACAAACTATCATCAGGCATCATGAACAAATAAAAACGTAAATGTATTTATTTATTTATATGTATTATCGGATCAGTTTTAAAATTAAATACTAACAAACCCGTTGGCTCTGTCTTCAAGACATAGTCGACTCTGGGTGCACGGCCATGTAAGTTCCTTTACCCTTACTGGTGACAGTACAAACAAATCGTTGACGAATTTGCAGTACAAATGTCTGCAAAATCAAGCACGACCAACTGAGTGACACTTTCGCTTCAATTGTCATTGACATTTTATTTGGGCGATAATTTACATCAATTTGTCAATGTCGTACCCAGGATTTTGTTTTATGGTGGCCCAAAATATATTTTGTTAGAAACATTCCAGATAGTTTAGATGATGATTCCCAAAATATTTTTTATGTAGCATTGACATCACGCGAGCTAGACCGTTTTTTAGTTTTTGAAAGGATTTTGTATTTTAACCAAGACAATATAAAACAAACTAAAAGTTTGGAGTTCACGAGCTACACAACTCTAAAAATATGACATTAATAAAATAAATATAGTCAGCTGAAAAAAAAAAAAATCTGAACAAAAACAATTTGTTTAGAGATCGCAGATCAAAATTGAAGCTTGAAAGTTCTACTTATTCGACACAGAAAAAACATTAGGCACCAACAATGGATTTTGTAGATTCAAATGCAATCATTTTTAAATTCAAATTTATTTGCAAAAAATTTTTTCTTTGAAATGCTTTTAAATTATAGTTTTTCATATAAAAATTCTTTAAAAACAAAAATTCAAAATTACAAAAAAATCAACAAAAGTGTGTTTGTATTTACAAATCATCATTGTTGGTGCCATTTAAATAAAATATAAATATTTTTTTTTTGTATTTACAAAAATTCTCTATTAGGCATGTTTAATATTACAAATAGAGTTTTGTAATTTATTTCTGTGTACTTGTACTTGTTCTTTTATTTTATTTGAATAAAAAATAAGAAAAACATGAGAAAGAATTACAAATAATTATTATGAAATCCAAATTAAAATTGGAATCGCGGAGTTCTCGAAATTGGAAAGTTTCACACAAAAAAAGTGTTCAATCTTGATCAAAAGGTTTTAATTTATTTACCGCTGTGAAAATTTATTTTTTGTATGAATATATTCCTGCTGAATGTCGTCCTCTTATGTGAGATACAATTTTGTTAACAAATAAATTTTAATAAGCTAAATATTAGCGAAAACCCAAAAAAAAGTAAATAATATGAGTTCAACTGCAAGGTTATGATGAGATCCTTAGCCAGATCGAAATACTAGTATCAAGCTAGCTAATATGTTAAATTTGCTTTATTTTTGTCAATATACGGAGGTTGAAAATAATCTCGATTTTCATATATTTAATTAGAATATTGTTCTACTTCAAGTCCAAAAATCTAATATGATATTGTAGTGGCCGAAGTAGGAGTAATTTCAGTTTGAAAAGGCAAAAAGGTCCCTAGGGACCTTCTCACTCGTCGGAGGGTTAATGCGCGTAACAATAGTTATTATAAGCATATCCAGACATATCATACTTTCCAAGATATTCTTCAAAAATAGTCAAATTTACAATGTAGTTATGATTTTTAGAAAGTATGCTTAATCTTCTCTACCACGCCTATCTCAAACAGTTGAAAAATATGTGCATATTAATTATAGTATTAATTGCACACTGTCTCAAAAGACGATGAATAAAATTCAAAAATCCCCAATAAAATATATCAAAAAATTTGCTCCCTGGCAACTCTTCCCTAACTACGTGAATAGCCAAACTACCGTATATACAAAAATACATCATAGTTGCGCCAACTCACAAAATGTGGGAAATAGTGGAAATTAGATTACATACGATTTTCTAACAATTGTGAATTGTTGTGGTGTTTGTCTTAGCTATCTTCTGCAATTACAATTAAATGTAAAATCGACCCCGTGTAATTGAAACTGGTTTTAAGCCACAGCAAAAATCGACCTTACTTAGATCAATTGGTTAGAGCCTCTGTCTAAGTGTAGTGCGAAGTGCATGTGGCAAAAGAAAGCAGGTTCAAGCCACGGTCAGGATTGCATTTAATAAATAAACATTTCATATAGATGCAATCAAACAATAAAAACCATAACAAATAATTACAGTATTGTCAAAAGGATTACTGATGAAGGTTGTGTTACCAGAAACTGCGCAGTCTAATTCAATAAAAAATTTACAATGTAGTTATGATTTTTAGAAATGTATGCTTAATCTTCTCTACCACGCCTATCTCGACGTATTTTTATTTTATTAAAACTTAATATTTACTAGTGGAGAGTAAAGTTGAAGCCTTATTATAAGCCCCTAAGGAAGTCTCTACACACAGAGAAATAAAGTGCCAACCGAATTGAAAATTGTATTTTATGGTAACAATCTATAAATTTAGTTTGTACAACGATATCTACATTAGATTTCTGAATATTTTACGCGTTGCAACTAAAATTCAGTTGAATTAACCGATCTTTTTTGGGAAAACTAATGTTACGTTGTGCCAACCGACTGAAGTTCGTAATAACAGAATTTGAATCGTAGTAACTGAATTTCAGTTGTCAAATAGCTAACTTTTTCTCTGTGTGTAGGATGTCTAAAAAAGTTACAAAATAAATATATTTTTATTTTTCAACCACGATTTTCTCAAAATTTAAAGGTGGCAAGGGTGGCGTACCCATTCTAAAGACTGGGTATGCCACCATCGACGAGACTGTTTGCAATCTGATCCTAATAAAATTTTGGCAGACGATCACTGACAACAATGACTCTTTTAACTAATTAAATCCATAAAATTCTCACTAAAATGGAAGGTATCCCGAGCCGGAATAAAAATTAAAGGGACCCGTGTTTTTTTAGCTGTCCAATATCATGTTTAGGGTTCACTAAGTGGGATCAAAAATTAACCCATTTTACGTTTTTTTCGGTTTATTTAGTTTTATTTGAAATATTTTTTTATGTCTAAAGACAGTCAAGTATTTTTGTTATTCAAAAAAATCTGTTTTGAGTAACATTAAATCTGGCATTTTATTAAGGAATTGTAGGTGTGTTAAGCTAAATATTATGCATAGTAATGCTTTTTTCCGATATTCGAAATCTTTCGGTTTTTATGCGACTTTTTCCGAAATGTCTTTTTACGCTATATTTCAAATAATTCAAAAATGTGGCAACTCTGTATCCACTATATAGGCAATATTGGTATCAAAATTTTTGTTTTCTTGAGTGCTTTAACACAGCGTACAAATAATTTTAATTTTCGCAAACTAAAGACAAGTTTACATAGAAAATCAGATAAATTTTTAACCTTACTTTTTAACCCTTAAACGTGAGATTGGGCAGCTAAAAAATACTTTTCTGTTTTTTTCCGTTACAACATATCCAAAGTTCATTGAAATCTGCGAGTTCGGGTCGGAATACATCCCTTGTAAATTAATTTTAATATTTGCTTAAATGTGCAGCAATCGTCGTGCACAAATTAGTTTTATGCTTTTTTTTTAAAAAAAAAAATAAAACTAGTTTTCGTTTAAAAATTTGATTTAAAATTGTTGGTTTATTTAATTTCTTTTTCAATAATTATATTCATTTAAGCAAACAAAATTTAATTTCAAAAATTTTCTTTATTAATTTAACAATAAAGCAGTTATTGTTATTTAATAACAAAAGTTTTATATTTTTTGTTATAAAATGATGAACTAAATGAGAATTTTTAATTCGCTCACCTGTCGTCAATGATAACATTTGTTCGTTTTTAATGTCGTCAACAGAGTAAAATCTACGCCAAATGCATGGTATTGGCGCTGAACTTGTTACTAATAGAATGCGATACACGACCAACAAAGATTTTATTTTAGTACAGTGTTATTTTCACAGTCGCAATTAATTTTTAATTAATATGCATTTGATAAATTTTATTTAGAAATGTTGAGGTTAAGAAGAATAAAAGTTTTTCTCTAAAAATTGTAAACACTATTAATTTTGAAATCAGACTGGACGAGTTTCTGCATCTTTATGGACAGCCGACATCAGTGATTTCCCTTTTAAATTGTATTATTATTTGTGTCTTATAATTGTCAAATTGTCTCTATATGATAATTTTGTTCAACAAATTGCGGCTGTACGAATCAACCCTGCGTTTCTTCTTACATTACAAACGTAACAATACCCAGTCATGACCGTTTAGCGATCACACCCAAGTATGGCCTCGAATGTAATGCAGCTAAATTGCAGTTTTCTTTCCTATTAGCTTTTCTGTTATTGTATATTATACTCAGAAGTTATCAACACTAACAAACACAAATATTCTATTTTTAGATTTTTGTTAATTTTTCTAATCTCCTCCGTCTCCATTTCACAACGTTGCCAGTTTGACGTATGGTATTTACGTTCAGTGTTGACAACGTTGCGTTTTAAGTTGAGATATCGCCATAGGGCAAATTTTATAATGTATTTTAGTACAGTGTTATTTTCACGTCATATAGACAGTCGCAATTAATTTTTAATTATTAAGCATTTGACAAATTTGATTTAGAAATGTTGAGGTTAACAAGAAGATTTTATTTATTCTGCTAATCATTAACGAAGATTTCTATTACATCGTCGTTTAAAATAATTTCAGAGACAAAATGTCTTAAGAAATCGTTAAAGACAATTTCTTCGATAAGAATTGGCCAACTGGGAACATAGCCAGTCTCAAACTCTACACAAATTGTATGAAAAAGAAGAGAATTATTTGGTATTATATAAAGTGTTTGTAATGTAAACCAAATATAAATTCTTCACACTGCAATTATTGAAACTACATGCCGGATACACATACAATAGGGTAGAGTATATTTTGCTAACAATATGGCACCAAAAAAAAAAATGTTTTTTAATTATGTTAACGATGGAACATTTGTGTTTAACGATGGAACATTTGTGTGAATCCTGAAAAAATCATCGCACATTACATTTACATTAAGAAAAGGAGATTGTCCTTCGGTTTTCTTGAATGGTGCTGTAATTCCAAAATCTGATTGTGTTAAATACCTTGGTATGCACTTAGATCGAAGATTAACATGGAAAAATCATATTGTGGCTAAAAGGGATCACTTAAAAATAAAAACTCAGAAAATGAATTGGTTATTAGGTAAAAAATCAGAGCTTAGTCTAGAAAATAAAGTTCTACTTTACAAAACTATATTGAAACCCGTTTGGACCTATGGCATACAGCTTTGGGGTACCGCAAGTAATTCCAATATTGAAATTCTCCAACGTTATCAGTCAAAAACCCTTCGAACGATTTTAGACGCTCCATGGTTTGTAACAAATGAAAATATACACAAAGACTTAGTGATACCAAAAGTGAAACAGGAAATTAGTAGATTTAGCTCAAAATATGTTCAAAGACTTAGCAATCACTCTAACCCACTTGCCATTAGTTTACTAGATGATAGTGAAGAAATTCATAGACAGAAAAGTTATCATATTTTGGACCTACCTTTCAGAGAATAAAATATATTTTAAGTTTGTAAATATGTACAGATATTAGTATTAGTATTTACACATATGTAGGTTATAAATAGCATACACTTACTTAGCAAGTATACATATGTTTAGATGTTTTAATCTCACTGGAGATTAAGACTTATATCACTTTATATTGTTATGTAATTTGCTTATTATTCTAAAATAGATTGCAAATAAATATATATGAAAAAAAAAAAATATGTTAAAAATGCTCAACTCACTGATCGAATTATTAGCATGATAGCAATAAATAAAGGGTCTGCCAAATAACTTTTTTTTTGAACTCCTGAACCAATTGGACTTTGTATGGCGTCATACCAAGGTCTTTATGCAAATTCGTCTCAATGATGTCTCTGAAATATTCAATTGTTGAGAACGACGGTTAATTGATGTTGATGGCGCTTCACGCACACATTCTGCCACAGCAGCAATATTCTCGCACTGTTTTTGGCTTTTCACGTTTTGGTTTATCGATGAGGATGCCCGTTTCTTTCACTTTTTTCACAAGATAACGAACATACGGACCATATTCGTTCGGCGGAAGGATATAAAACTAATTATCTGTCAAATCAGACATGAGCGATCAGACATTTACGAAATAAGCACTAGTTGAAAAAAAAAACGTTAGATGGCGGACCCTTTATTTGCATATATATATATAATGTCCTATGGTTCCTTAAGAGGAACAAAGGGCCTCAACTAATATCGATTACAATGAACGGCTCCCCACGATGACGACCTTCAGCATGAAACAAATTACACGAATTGGAACTTGGAATGTGCGCACACTCCTAGATCCATTTAAAACTGGCCCAAGTATGCAGAGAATTTGTCAGATATAACCTGCTACTTTTAGGATTGTGCGAAACAAGATGGCCAGAAGCAGGAGAACTCAATACCTCCAAAAACCTTACACTCTTATATTCCGGCAAATCGGCCGATCAACCACGGTCTAGTATAGTTGGTTTACTGCTATCCAGGGAAGCACGTAATGCTTTAATAACTTGGAAACCTCATGGAGATAGAATTATCGCAGCCAGATTTCGCACGAGAGCTAGAAATCTAAAATGTGTTCAATGTTATGCTCCAACAGAAACAGCTGAAACTACAGTGAAGGAAACGTTCTGCAGCCACCAAAACAGAGTTTTGTCCTCAATACAGCGAGGCGACATAGTTATACTGATGGGATATTTTAACGCGCAATTAGGCGCAGATAACACCGGTAGAGAAGTTGTAATGGGACTTCATGGCATTGGAAGAATGACGGAAATGGAGAATTTTTTACGGAATATGCAGTTGCAATAACCTCGTGATCGGAGGAACTATATTTCCACACAAAAAAAAAAAAAATATATATATTTGCATTAGATCTATGAAATGTCACCATTCATCCATTGAATTCATCCATTGAAAGTTTTCATTAATTAATGTAGTATAAGCATTTATGAAAAATATCATTTATTTATTAAAATTTCATACGCCCTCATTAAAACTAGTTTCATAAACATAATGAAGCTTTTCATAAAGCTAAAGATATTTTCATTTTGTGAAGAAAATTTAGTTATTGTGAAGAAAACCTCGTTAGTTTAGCGAAAAATTTCATTAAATGTCGTCCAAGAAGTTCTCTTGTGAAGGTGGGTTGCTAATATCAAAATTTAATACTCAGTATTAGTTTATACTTTTATTTCAAACATCCTTTTAACTGACTTAATATCAGACGATTTATTGGAAATATAAATTTCACCCTAATTTTCAATCACACAAATTTATTCTGCTCTTGTATTTACTGGTGTAAAACAAAAAAAAAAAAAGATTTTTGCACTGAGAGAATTATCTTCACTTCAGCAATGAACTTTTTTATAGCTTTAATGAAAATTGTCACTGGAAATCGTCCATTAAACCTTTCCTAGAATCTCTGAAACAGGTTTTATTGACTTTAAATGTTTTTGAAATGTTTGTAGAATTAATGAAAATTTTCATAAACTAATCAATCCAACAATGAATTGTTTATAGAATTAAGAAGTTCTTTGAATTAATAAAACTCTTAATGAATATCTTGAAAAATGCATTGGAACTGAGCCGTTTAGTCAATTTCAAAGAAGTCCAAAATAATAACAGGCTACATTGAATAATAAAGCATTTTATGTAAAATATATTCAACACTTTTAATTTTAAAACTAATTTAATTTTAATACTAAAGTTTGAAATGTAATAGATTAGATTAGATCAGATCAGAAGGCACTATGATACTGCGACCAATGTAGGTCTTTTGTGACTGCCTAAAGTTACCTACAGATTCAAACTACCTATAAAGCCAATATCCTATTGAGGCAAATGTTCGCGATGTCGGAAGGCGAAAAATGAAGCGATTCACCTAAAACCTATGTCTCCTATCACAAAGCCTGGACATTCGCAGAGAACATGCTCCGAGCTCTCAGACACCATCTCACAAAACCTGCACATATCCGAGTCCGATTGACCCCTTCCTGTATGAAAATTAATGAAATTATGAAATTTTTATGAAAAAATAAAAAAATTACATCTTTAAATTAAATTTCATTGCTCTAAAATCGAAGTGAATTTTCTATGAAACTATGAAATTTTATGAAAAAAAGTTTATGAAAAATTTCTTAATATTAATTAAAATTTCTTTCTTGGATGTAATGGAAAATAAATTCTTCATGGAATCTACAAAAAAAAAATGTGTGAAATTGTTTCATTAATATCATGAAGTATAGTTTCTTAGTGTACATTTCCTATCATCCGTTCAATTATATTTATTTTACCAAAATAAATATAGAGTTGCCCGTGATTTTTTATATTGTTGTAAAAAGTTGTTAACAAAAAGCCTTTAAATATTTTACCAACAAATTGATTTATTTTCGTGGTGATTTAACTTTAAATGTTTCCACCAAACACTGGTCAATGTGATTGTATTGTTTGGTTTGGAAGTAATTTACACTATGATGAAAGATTTATTGTACTTTATGTTACAAAATGGTGAATGAAACAATTGATTGATGTCAGTATTATTTTCGCTTTAATCTGGGTTAAAATTGAATAACATGTTTGTGTCTGAATATTTATTCTACGGATTAGTAATATTACACTCAAAAAAGTTTGTTATTAGAACCTACTGAATGTATTTGCAAAGCTAAATATATGCATTTAACCCCTTGACGACGAATGTTTGATATATGTCCCATTTTTAATTTTTTACATTTTAGGTTAAGTCTGCCGTACGATTTTAACAAAACTTGAGTTGATCGACAGAACAGAGATGTAGCTTTTTAGCTATATCTATAAATTGTAGCATGATAGTCTCAAAGCCTTACAACAAGTTCAACCCAAGGACACAATTTATTATTTAGTTTTTTTATGATTTTTTTTAATGTTTTGTTTTTAGTTGTTCTAATGTTATACAAAATCTTAATATAATCAGATTCGATAGCCCATTAATGTTTAAGCATTAGTACTCTATATATTAACCCTCTAACAGGTAAGGCTGCCTCAGGGTAGCCTTCCATAAAATTTACTACAAATGCGTCAAATGATCGTGTTATACTGAGAAATTAATATTATACCGATAGAAAACTAAATTTGCTAAATATTTTGCGATGAGATTTTTCGTGTGCCCGTCCACGGTTTGGAAGCGAGAAAAGCTTAAAAATTTCGCAAAATTTCAAAACCCAATTATTTTTGAAAAAACATAGTTTTCAAAAATCTAAAAATCAATTTAAGTTGACAAAAAACTCTTTATAAAAAATTCCTTTACTTTAGTCCAAGGACTCACATGATTTTTATCAGGATTGCTCTAAAGGACATCGTCTTAACTTATAAACTAATAGGACGAATTTTTCTGAAATTTTGCAGAAAGAAGACATTAAGTACTAATACCAAAGCGTTGAAGTTTGAACAATATAAATTTAGATACTTTTTCGCCTAATTTCGCCTTTTCCAAATAGCGAAAATCCCGATATCTTCTTAAATAGAAGCAAAAAAAAAAATTGTTTTTGGAGTGTGGTTATAACTTGGTAAGAGAAATATTTTTGTCCAAAACTTCTCTTTTATATGCTTTAGTTTCCAAATGCACCCTAAATATTTTGACTCATATCGCCTGAATTAGGCAACAATAAACAATTTGTTCAAGAACTTATTATTTTTTTTTCGAGTGGTATGAACTTCGTTGCAAAACATTGTTTGCTAGTTAGAGGGTAAGGTCCAAAAACAGCACAAAAATTTATTTTTAGTCATAGGCCTACACTCAAAAAAAAAGTTTGTAAAGTCAGCAAAAAATTTTAGTCAGGAGGGTGTTGTGTTAAAAAAATTGCTAATGTGCAGCCAAAATAGTAGATTCAGCAAAAGTTTGCTAACACTTAGTAGATTAGAAATAAAAAAGCCTTGGTAAAAATTAATAAATTTTTTGCTGAATTTAGTAGACTGAAAAAACGCAAAAAAAATTGAAAAAAAGTAATTAGTTAATATATTTGCTGAAAATCATAAAAACATATTTTTGTGATTCTTTTAAAATAATTTACAATAATTACGAAATATAAAAATTTTCATTTTCCCACATGATGTCATGAATTAATTTAATATCTGAAAATATATAGAAATAAATATATAACATAACAAAATTTTCTTTCAACTACTTACATCAATGGTAGTCTAAATGATGCTTTCTTTAAAAGGACGCAACTGCCGAAGATAATTATAGAAACGAAACGAAAAAATAAACAAAAACAAACGAAACGAAAAAAAACAACCCTTTGCAATAAGAAAAAGGAACCATACTAAGATGTGTGTCTTTGTCTTTCGCTTTACTCTGTCTACATGTCTATATGTTTGTTTGCAATTTGACCACACTAGATTATTAATCTATTAACATTTATTATAGAAGTACATATTAAATTTAAATATTTTCTTTTGTCTATTTTAATAATAGACAATTATTTTCACAAGCCGGTGACAACGCAAAATTAAGTTGTTTTAATCCTCAATTTTGTTTTATGTATGAAAAACAGATACAAAATCTTCCATGGTGATTTTTTATATGTCTTATTAGAGTTGTACTTTTTAGTATCATTTCCGCTTCTCTACTACATCTTGACATGCCGCGACATCTGCTTCATTCTGCGTATATCTTCAATCTGGTTGTCGTCCACACTATTAATGTGCTTATCAGCACAATTTTTTTTAGCAAAATTAATTAGTAAAACATTAGTATATTAGTAAGCATTAGTTAAAAACAGTTAAGTGCTGAATAAGTATAACAAAAATTTTAGATGAAAACACGATGTTAGCAAAAAAATTTGCTAAAAAATAGTATACCTGATTTACAAGACGTTTTTTTAACTTTTGTACTAACTTATTTTTTTGAGTGCACCCTAAAAATTTTGGCTCATATCGACTAAATTAGGCAACGATAAACAATTTTGTTGAAGAACTTATTATTTGTTTTTCGAGTGGAGCACATGGTATGAACTTCGTTGGAAAACATCGTTTGCCAGTAAGAGGGTTAAGGTCCAAAAGCAGAACAAATTTTTTTTTTTTAGTCATAGGCATAAGACTCCACGAATTTCGTCAAAAAACTTCAGAAATTTAAGTTCGGTCGTCAAAGAGTTGAAAAGGCAAAAAAGGTTAAACTTTTTATTTTATTTCAAACTCATTTTCAATTAAAAGTTTAATAATATGTATTAAATGTTAAAATCAAAATGTATTTTGTGCACACAAAATTTCCAGTTTTTCTAATCCATAGTAAAAAAAAAAAGTAAGAAAATACCAAAATTTAAAAAATCACCAAAGTTGAAAATAAAATGATTTATTATTAAAAAATTCTTCAAAATTTAAAAAATACTTAAAATTAAAACTCAAAAATAAATATTAAAAAAAATTGCTAATATTTAAAAAAAAGAAAAAAAA
>JAEKOY010000978.1:0-15506 GCA_021234595.1 Delia radicum | reverse complement strand
TTAATTACGATTGTCATTGTCTGACGGTTGCAAAACACTTTCTAACATAAAATTTGAATAAACTTGCTTAACGGCGACTCAATCTCTAACCTACACTTGGTATCCAAATATTGTATGTGAATAAAGCGCATCATAAAACGTGATAATTACTTGTGAAAAAGAGATAGGATTAAGAAGAAAAAGCATTCTAGTTGAGAAATGAATTGTGCATTGGTATTAGCTAATTCTGTCTCTTCTGATCAAAACAATACTTGTGTGTACGTAGTGTGACCAAACTCCAATTAGTCGCAGTCAACGCTGTGTCGACCGTGGCTCAACTGGTAAGAGGTGAGATTACGATGCATAGCTTTGATGCTAAGACTGTGAGTTCAAATCACAGTACGACACCAAAAAAATAAAAAGTTTTTCATATAGAGCAAAATTAACAATATAAAATACTTTGTTCAATTGACACATTAAATTAACCACTGACGAGTCCCAGGAGGGGGACGAAACTGCGGCAGTTGGGTGGATCCCTTGTGTCCGTAAAATTTTCAATAAAAATGTTTTCTTCTTCTTCTTCCTGTAAAGAGACATAACTAACGGAATCTTCAGTTGTGTTTACGACATTTTTAGTCGTTTTTACTACATTTGTAGTAGTTTTTTCAACAGTTACAAATAACTAATTTTTGTTATAGTACTGTAAAACTTTTTGAGTGTAAGATTTTTTTTACTGTTTTAAATTTTTTTAAATTATTAGGACTTTTTTTTTTAAAGTAATATGCTTAATTATTAAAAAAAAAAGACAATATTTAGCAATTTAATGCGTATTTAGTCATAAAAAAGACATTCTATTGCGTTAGTAAGTTAGAAAAACGTTTTTATTTTAACTAAATAAAATAACGTCATCACTTAATAATACATTTATAGCATCAAAGACATAAACAAAAGACAAACAATTAAAAATGCTTTTGACACTCTAGAGCAACGGTTCCCAAATGGGGGTCCGCAGACCCTCAGGAGTCCGTGGGAGTATTCCAGGGGAACCACGAGCAGTTCCTACAAAATGGTTTAAACAACTTTAAAAGAAATCATAATATTTTTTGCAATTTTATTTAAAATCAAATTACACTACTCGACAAATTTCACTTTTTTGCAGAACCTCTCTTTGAAATACATTGTTTTTAATAAATTTAGGTACGCTACATTCAAATCGGTCACAATTTTTTTTTCTTATTTGCAGTTTTTGAAATATCGCGGGTCTTGTATTTACATCATTTCCCAATTGTTCGTATATTTTGCCTAATTTTTCCAAATTGAACCTCAAAAGCATGATTTTTTTATGAACATAAATCTACGCAAAATTGTCTTTCATTGAGTATAATCATGTCGGTGTTAGTTTCAGGATATTTTACCGGTATTGCAAGGAAATTTTGAAATTTTGCATGTTTAGTTTAATCCTCATAATTTGTATGTTTGCTAAAAAAGATTAAAATTGTATCACTATGTGTAAAGTGAACATTTTACTTAACTCATTTTTGTATTAAAATTGCAAATCCTTTGAAAATATTCTGAAATATTTAGAAAATAATACAAATTTTAAATAAAAAAAAAAACTGTAGTATTTAAGGTAATTATAGAAACCGCAATATTTCAATTATAACATATGCGAAAAATTTCGCAAGATTTTAGACTCGGCGTACCTAAATCTGTTAGAAAATATTTATTATAAAGACAGGTTCTGCAAAAAGTTGCAAATTCTTCAGTATTAATGTTAATAATATGTTTTTATATGAAGACATTTTTTTTTTACTCCCATGTATAAATTACCAACCGTCCAAAAAAAAATAGTACTGACAAACCGCTGTTAGTTTTTAACAACCCACTTTTTAGAAATTCCCGAAGTTATAACTAATATTGTACTAGAGAAAACACTATTTTGTTTGCAAAGCAAGTGTATTCCAGTATATCCCTCAGAATTCTACTTCTTACTTTTACCAATATTACCAAAATTTAGTCGCATTATTTTTTTAAATATTTTATTATATTTTACACGTCAATCATCAATTATTACTAATACCAAATTTGAAAACGTGTGTTTTTTTTCAAATATTTCACAACATTAATTAAATTTAAGGTATTTGCAAAGCACCAAATTTTTTTTAATTTCCAGCATTGTCCCAACGGTTGGCCACTGTTATCAATCGGCTAAAAGGACAATACTGTCAAGATTGTTACACCCACGTTCTGCCAACCCATAATCAACCATCGTAGACGCTTTCTCTGTACTGTGCCGATTGCATTTTTCCTCCTGGGTTGTTATTTGAGGCATGTGGAAAAAGAATTAATATTTGAAATGCTATTCCAAATATGTCATTACGTATTCAATTCAGTAGTAGTAACCTAATTTGAGTCGTAGTAACCGAATTTCAGTGGCAAGAGGCAAAGTTTTTCTGTGTGTGCATGCATAACATTTATAAGGATAAAACTTGCAATACCAGTGTGATATCCTGATACAAACACTGACATGATTATACTCAAATTAATTAAATTTTGCGTAGATTTATATTCTTAAAAAAAAATTCATGATTTTGCGATAAAATTTCAAAAAATTAAGCAAAATATACGAAACATACGGTGAATGGTGTAAATATAAAACCGCGATATTCAAAAACTACAAATAAGAAAAAAAATTTCCATAAAAATATTGTTTATCTATTAGGAAAAAAGTGTAAAGGATTGAAAACAAAGTCGTTTTATTTTGATTTTTTTTATTTTTATTCTGTGAAGATCTATTGGATGTACTAAGCAATTTTTTTTGCTGATTTAGCAAATAAATTTTTAAATTGCAGTTTACTGAAATTTTACTAAAATTTAGTAGCGGCTACAAATTTTTTCTGCTAATTTCATTTTACTACAGTTCAGTTGACATGTGTTGCTAATTTAGCAAAATATACTACAAGGCTCAAAATAGTTAAATTACCCACACTGAGAGAATTATTTTCACTTAGTAATGAATTTCTTCATAGCTTTAATGAAAATTGTCAATGTAACTTGTCCATTGAATATATTTATAGAATCTATGAAACAGTTTTAGTTAAAGTCAAAGTTTATGAAATGATTGTAGAATTAATGAAAATTTTCATAAAACGAATGAATCGTTCCGACAATGAAGCGTTTACAGAATTTATCAAACAGTTTCACAAAATTTTTTAATATTAACAAGTTTCGTTGAATTAACAAAACTCTTCATTAATGTCTTGAAAAATGCATTGGAACTAAGCCAATGAACCGCTTCAAATGATTTTTAAACATCCAGTCCAAAATTTATAAAAGGATACATTAAAATAATGAAGCACTTTATAAAATATGTTGAACACTTGAGAATTAAATCTTAAAACTAAAGTTTGAAATGTATGAAAATTAATGAAATTCTGAAATTTTTAGAAGAAATGAAAAAAAAAATGTGTTTGAAATAATTTCGTAGCTCTAAAGAACATTTTCATTAAATTGATAATTTATGAATTCGAATGAATTTTTTTTTTATGAAACTATGAAATTTTATGAAAAAAGGTTATGAAAAATGGCTTAATATTAATAAAATTTCTTTGATATAATGAAATTCTTTATTGAATCTACGAAAAAAATTCTATGAAATTGTTTCATTAATATCATGAATTCTTTCAGTGCGTAATAACAACAAAATTGTCAGTAGCCATTACAAACAATTTTTCTTAGTGTAGAGGTGTCTCAAGGGGCCCATGAAGCGAAAGTAGGTGGGAACCGCTGCTCTAGAGATTGTTAAAATAAGATGAACTACTGTTTTTAAATAAAAAACGAAAATCTTGAAGAAAAAAAAATCAATAAATACGGAATATACATTTTTTATAGATTTTTTTTTTTTACAAATCATGGAATGCCGGCCAAATATACAAAAAACGGCAGCAACAACAACAAAAAAAGGGAAATCATATTAATATACACAACAAAAATCACTTGACTGATCCCCCTTTCCGTTCTCGTTTTAAAATAAAATCTCCATACAACGATTACGAAAAATAAAACAACAACAATACACACCCCACTAAACCCCCCTTCACCAACAACCACTTACTTTGTACTAGACTTCTTCATGCACTTTACAATAATGTTTTTTTTTTTTCGATTGTTGGGGAGTTTATATTGTTCATTTGCTATTGCAACCTAACTGCCACCCACTTTTTCACACAAAGTACAAAGCAAAATGGAAATTGATTTTTACTAAGAAAATATAGATGGAAATTTTTTCGTTTTTCAAATTAAAGGTTTTAGTGTTAAATTAGCAATACCTTCGATTTGCTGTGGAAAATCCATATTACTTTAGATTAATATTTGTTATTTGTGTTATTTGCACTTTAAATTAAAATATTTAATAATTTTTTCAATTTAATTTTACATATTTTTAAGCACTATCAGAATTTTTCTTTAGTATTATATAGAGGCTGCTACTAAAGAGTTTTAATGACACTAATATACATAGTTGTTTATAAAAGTACTATTTTTTGTTTAATATCAAAGTACGTTTTTACCACAACTATGTGTGTGCATTTGGTAACATATGATTGAAGACAACACACAGGGTTGAATTTCGTTAAACGTAATTTCCGGTTGTTAATTAAACCGTTATACAAATTTTAAAATAAGAGTTTTTATATTTAAACTCAGGGTTCATGTAATGTCGTATATAGTGTAAACATTGTATTTTTTATAACATTGATGTCATAATTGTTTTTCTAACCCTGGAAAACTTATTATACAATTTGTTTGCAATGTTTATTTGAAAGTTTCAAACATATAAACATAAATAATAAAAAAATAAGTACGCGTTATTTGTTGTATTCAAATAATGGGATCTGTAGCTGGAGTCCTTACTGGTAGTAAGAAAAATAATGTGAAGTCATTACCGTTTCTACACTGGGACTAGAAAGAAACATGCATGAGCACGTATGATCATATATATGTTTATTACCTAAAGCTTCGATAACCCGATTAAAAAAGTTCATATATGGCTGCATATATGAGCAAATATGGACATATATGTTTTATATATGGGCAAATATGGACATATATGTGTTTCCATATATACAAACTTTATAATATATTGTCTTATTTGGGGGTATACGCGATTTCATATATGCAAAAGGTTCTCATATATGGAATTATATGTTATTTCATATTCGTAAAAGAGGGGAGTATATAGAAAAATATAAAAGTATATGGAACTTCTTATGTGCAAAAAGAGCTCATATATGAACATATAAGGAAGTGTGTGTGACTCCATTAACCCAAAGACTAATATACACACAGAGAAAAATTTAGCTATTTGCCAACTGAAATTCGGTTACTACACACAAAAAAAAACAAAATTCATAATTTTTTATGAAAAAGTTCATATTTTTAAAGGTTCATGCTATTTATGAAATTTACTGACTGTTCCTAGTTTCTCTAGCATTTATGAAAAGGTACATAAAATTCCCAGTATTATTGAAATTTATGCAAGTTTTCTTAAATAATAGGATTTTGTACACTGGCAAATTTTTTAAGTAAATTTTCATAAATATTAAGTGTTTCTACATATAATTTAAGAACCTTGTCATAATTTACGTGACACAAACTTTTTTATGAACTGTTCATAAATGTTATGAAAAAGTTCATAAACTAGTACATTGGCAAATTTTACATAAAATATTCATGAATAGTATGAATTCTTTTTTTGTGTATACGTCTCAAATTCGGTTATTACTAATTTCAGTCGGTTGGCACAACTTAACATTAGTTTTAACAAAAAAGTTCGACTAATTCAACAGAATTTTAGTTGCAATTCCCAAACTATACATAAATATAATGTAGATCTCGATGTACTAACTAAATTTATAGGATGTTACCATTGAAATACACTTTTCATTTCGGTTGACACTTTATGTCTCTGTGTGTATTGACGCATACATATGACATGAACGATTTTGAGACATAAAATGGTGTATCTAATTAGTTTTATAAACCCATTTTAAACACTGATTGTTAGCAACTTCAATTCTTAAGCTATTTCACAAAGATTTATTTAAAATGTTATTAAGCTCTAAAGTGGTTTCCAAAATTTTTTAAATTTGTTATTTTTAACAAATAAGTCAATAGAAGAATTAAAAATGTGTTTCAGTAATTATTGTTAACCTCATGAAGCAGCACAAATAGAACTATAACCGATACTTAAATTATATACATACACTCAAAAAAGTCAGTAAAGTCAGCTAAATTTTAGTAAGGATTTGCTAATGTCAGCAAAATCTTTTGCTGAAAATCAGCGAGCTGATTTTTAGCTAAGTTATGGTTATTATGTGGGAGTTGTTGCACCTGGGGTACATTCTGCAGCCAGAGCAGTTTTTTTGGAAATATTTCTAATGGGGTTGGGGTCCAAATAGTAATCGTTCGCTAAAGACAATTAATACAGTGAAACCTACCAATTACTGACACTCCTACATCTCTTCTTAATGAACAATTTTGGGGAAACGAAATCTTCAAATCGAACTTGGATTAAAATGGCCTCTCATTTCCGCTGTCTTCTCTGAACTAATGTATACTCATAATTATAAAGTAATTATGAGTCTAAAAATGGACATTTTAAAAGTAAATACAATTGTGTTTAGCCGTTTTAGGTTGCTCTTAAAAGCATTACAAATATTATACAAGACATAGGAACAATGGAAAATTTATGCATTCAAATAAAAGCCAGAATGTGTAAATCTTTATATTAAAAATAATTTTTTGAAAAAAATTTATTGGTTTGGTAAAGACAGCACTTAAAACAAAAAAGTGGCGAATGGTCCCCAGTCTGTCTGAGCTTATTTATCAAGTGTTAGGAGATTGTGTAATACTAAATGGCATCCAAAAGTTGAAAATCTCAAACAAAAATGTAAAAAGAACAAAATAAAGTGCGCTCTTTAGTTACAAACTATTTTTTTTTTATTTTTTCAACTTTACGTAACGATAACAATTAGAAATATTTACATATGACTAGGCTGACCATTTGTACATGTACTGATTTTGGGTCACGTGTGCTGATGAAAAATCGTGTTCTGATTTGCACTGAGTTTTTAAAATTTATACTAATTTTTAACACTTTCAGAAAAAAAAAAAATTCCATAGAAAAACTAATGTTTTGCTCCATCAAGAATAAGTTTTTCAGAATTTACAATTTTCAAAAACAGAAAACGTTCAGATACAGATGTGGTTTTTCTGTTTTGTAATCTGATGAAAACTGTAAAAATACTAACAGTATTTATGTTGGAAACCCGCTGAAATCTAAGATTAGTTTGAAAAGAAATGCTTAGAATCCGAGATATTTAATATTTTAAAATATTGGATGTTTTTAGGAAAACATATGTTCAGGACGAAAAATGAAATAGTCGTCAGTCTGCTCACACACAGGAAAATGTTAACGATTTCCAATTGAAATTCAGTTAGACTAGGTTCACACACGGCAATTATAATTGCGCAATTCTTGAGTTTATAGAAGAGGGAGGGAAAGAGAATGATAGGGGGTACAGAATTGCCCGTACTCCAATTCCGTTTTGTTTTGTCATTCGTAATTTTCAATACTGCAGGTTGATATACGAAAATTGCTGAAACAAACTTTTCCTGTGTGAACACAAGAGCAAGTTCAAAGGATAATTGAAGAAGAATTGGGCAATTATAATTGCCGTGTGTGAACCATGACTTACTACTATTGATATCAGTTGATACAACTTAATATTAGTTTCCGTAATAAAATTCGGTTAATACAACTAGAATATAATTTACGGCGAGATTTAATGAAATTTTTCCTTAAATTAATAAAGTTTTTTACAAAGTGAAAGTGCTTTATAATTTTTATGAAACTATTTTCAATGAAAATATATAATAAAATATTATGAGAAACTGCATTAACATAATGCAATTTAAGTCATTAATATCATGCGCATAATTCTCTCAATGTATAATTTAATTCATGACAACTTGCCGAGTCATAACTTTTTTTATATATATACATTAGGGTGGGGCGATTAGTATGGAAGGAAAAAAATCTTAATGTGCGCTTCGCTTTTCTGATTCTTGGGATTGTACTTGTACTGAGCAAAAAAGTCCACTAGACCATACGTTTACGGTGAAAATCAAGCTTCCAGATTTTGACTTTACGGCAAAAAGCCCTATTTTGAAGTTAAAATTAACCCCTTAAAACCCACCCACAAATATGATTGATGCATTAATATGCTAGAGAATCTTCCAAAGAGATATGTCCATCCCACACATTGTTACTTTCACAAAATACGGCAAAAAAGCCCTATTTTGAAATTAAAAATTAACCGCCTAAACCCCACCTACAAATATGATTGATGCATTAATCTGCTAGAGAATCTTCCAAAGAAGAGATTGATACCATAATCTTGAATAAGCTCCTCCTACTTCCTGAGATATGTCCATCCCACACATTGTTACTTTCACAAAATACGGCTAAAAGTCAAAATTTGGAAGCTCGATTTTCACCGTAGACGAATGGTTTAGTGGACTTTTTTGCTCAGTACAATCCCAAGAATCAGAAACGCGAAGCGCCCCTTAAGATGTTCAAATCGCCCCACCCTAATATACATTTTAATAATTTTCATAATTTTGTAGGCAAATTTACACTTAATCTGAACTTTTACACAGGGAATGTAAACTCGCTGTCTTTTTTAGAATTCATTAGAAGTTTTATATTTCTTTAAAAATTTTGTACTGATTTCATGTCAGAAAAAAATGGTCACACTACATATGACCCTAAAATATTGCACTCTGACGAGTTAAAGTGTTCTTAATCCAAACATATAAACAAAAAAAAGTCGTATGAAATTTCCCCTTATATTAACCCAGCAAAAAATTTTCAAAAAGGTAATCGGTTTTGTAATCAGGAATTTTGGTTAGAATGCCTTCCCAATCTGATTACCAACCTGATTCTTTTAACAGGGCGTGAGACTGAAAAGAATTGATTCTTTAGATTTGATTATATTTTTCTTTACAAGAACCAGTTACCTTATTTTTTTCAGCACTACTTCGTTTGTTAAAAAAAGAAGGAGTTCTTTTATTAAATTGTAAGTATTTTTATTAAGAAGCACTTCTTTTATTACAAAACTAAATATTTTTGGCTAAAATATTAATGAGCATTTTTTTAATTATAATAATTTCTCATTTCTTATTGGGTAACTAGTTCTAATACTCTTATTATTTTATACTAAAGTGGTAATTGGTTACAAATTGAACTAAAATTATCACAAATATAAGTTACAAATAGTTTGTTAGTTCGTAAAAGAACTAATTATATTTAAAAAAAAACATTATGTGTTCGCTTTCTTACTTTAAGAATTGGTTACACAACTGTTTCCTTTTTTTACTGACTCATTGCAATGTGTTTGGTAATGCAGTTCAGAAATTTGGCAATCAGAAACGTAAGCGATTATATGGCAATGCCTTGTTTTGGTAATGTGTTTTTTTCCTGGGAATTAATGGAGCCGCGCTTGTATATGGTTATAATTAGATCCAAATAGTTCTTAATTAATCCAATGTGTTATTTTGGGATCTATTAGGATTTATTAGAATTATATATTTTTGGATGCCCCAATTTGGATATTAATTTTGATCTAACTTAATTCAGTAATATATTTAAGGGATCTAATCGGATATTACAGGATACCCCAATTGTGAGACAAACTTGGATATCGATCTATATCAATGAGATCTGATTTTGTATTTGAGATATTAATTTTTTTTTTTTTTTGATCTGGTAAAGACCATTTTGCCCCATTTCGGGCCAATTTGCTCTATCTCGCTTAATTTCCAAGATATATCCTATTTAATGATTATAAAAACAAAAATTATGAGAAAATAACATCATCTGCAAGTGAGACTGATAGAGGAGACACAATAAAACATTTTTTTTTTTTTTTTGGAAGCAAAAAACAGTGGACATTAGAGTGAGGTAAGTTTCTAAAAATAGAACTGTTGTGTTGTTGGAGTTGTACTTTTGAGATTATGTATGCAAGAACAAAAAACACCGTGTATGGAATGAAACTAGTTTTAATCACAACAAAACTCGACCTGACGATAGATGAGTGCGCTAAATCGCTCTGTCTAACGTGTAGTGCGAGTGCATGTGTCATTAGAAATTAGTTTATCTATAAAACGGTCAGTGATTGCACAGAAAATTTCATATAGACGCAATCGAACAAATAAAAAAACATAACAAATATTACAAAAAAACAGGGTCACTGACGTAGGTTCAATACCAGAAACTGCGCAGTCTGATTTAGAAAATTGAAAATTTACAATGTAGTTATGATTTTTAGAAAATACACGCATTCTTCTCTACCACACCTTTCACAATTAAAATTAAATAAAATTGCATATTAATTATAGTATTAATTGCAATTGTGTGAAAAAGACGTTAAAATTCAAACTCAATAATGGTTTAAATTTACCGGCAAATTTGTATATTTGAGAATCACGAATTACTAAACTTTAGGTTGAAAACTTAATTGAAATACGGATGAAATTTATTTTTGTGGTAAAATGGGATAACTAAGAACTTTAGCTAAATAACTGATTTAAACGTAAGCAATAAAATAAAAATTTGTTCAACTGAATTAGAACCCGTTTAACAGACTTTTGAACTAACTTTTTGTTTTCAAACTGTACATTTTTAGTCATGTCATTATTTAACAAATACAGTCATCAGCATTTTATTTACATTTGCAGTTAGTTTTACTGCAACATATTAAAATTTTTAATCGGGTAACTAAAGTTTAGTACTACAGTAGCTACGCTAAAGAAAAATAAATCGCTTAAATTATTGTTCAACGATTGATTCGTTATTTTGTACGTCTTATTTGTATATATTATTATTTGTAATTTATTTGCAAATTCAATGTACAATTGTCATTTTAAAAATCATTTGAAATGTAAGTGTCAAGCTATAAAGAAATGTTAAAAAAAGAAACCATAGAAATTAAATTTAAATATACCTTGATAGAAAATAAACGGAAAAAAGTAGTGTTTAAAATTTAAAAAAAAAAAAAAATAAGAATCATTTAAATTTGCTTTCAAAAAAATCTAAAATAAATAGCATTTATAAAATCAAAAATCTAAAGTGTAAATAACAAATGCAAAAAAAATATAGCAAACCAATTCAAATACGAAATAATTTCAAAATCTAAAAAATTAACATCTTTCGCAATAATTCGAATACAAAAAGTTTAACCAACAAAAATTTACGTTTTAATATCTTTTAAGTGTTCACTAAGTTCTAAATTCAAAATTTAAAATAAAATTGATTTTGAATAAAAATGATTTCAATTTCAAATCAATTTATACAACACAAATATATTATAATTATAACACTCTATTCTTATCTTATATTTGAAAAATCAATATTGCTGTGCAATTGTGTTCATGGTTACAGGTATGGTATATGGGTCTCCAGTTTTTGTTGCTTCTTCTTTTTCTTCTTCTTCTTCTTGTTTTTCAATATTTTCTTATATTAAAACAACACTTATCGTGTCAACATTTTTAATACCAATATTTTATTGTAGGGTTTAAAAATATCAAATGATTTCAATAGTTCTGTTAGACATTTGTCCATAATGCAGGCATGTTTGTCTATAGTTCAATGTTGCATCAGGTAGTACGTACCGACATTTCGTTTATAAGCCTTCATGTTTTTGTTTTGTTATACAAGGTTTTGAAAAATTTGAATGTACAAAGAAAAAGTAGAAACAAATAAATGAATTTAATTGAAATGCGGTATTAACTTTGTGGAAGAGGAATACAAAAAGAAAAACTCGTGCTAGTCAAGCGTTCAACGCACAGTGCTTTGTCCCAGGGATAAAAATAAAAAATGTGTCGTCGTTATTAACGGAATTAATTTTTTTTGGATGTGTGTTAAAATAAGTTCATCTTAGAAAAAGTATACTTTGTGGCTATACAGTGGCGGACAAAAGTATTCACACAGCAGTAAACTTTATTTTTAATTTTTTACATCTTTAAAATGAAACCCACTAGCCGGATATGGTTTTCAACAAAATTGTTTATTAACTTATAAATTATTAAAATACAACAAAAAACTTATTCTTAGTATTATTTTAGGCGGACAAAAGTTTTCACACACCTTCAAATGTTTGTACAAAAATAAAATTTCCCATGATTTAATACTTTGTGGAGTAGCCTTTCTTTGCTATGACTTCTTTTATTCTTCTTGGCATAGAATGGACCAATTTCTTCGTAACATCTTTTTTTTAAGTTTTAATTTTTTTTTTTATATACAACATGCTTAGTGTTAGTTTTTTGTTGTATTTAAATTATTAATAAGTTAATAAACAATATTGTTGAATACCTTATGCGGCTAATAGCTTTCATTTTAAAAATATAAAAGATTTAAAATAAAGTTTGCTGCTGTGTGAATACTTTTGTCCGGCACTGTATGTAGCTCCCCAGCAAAAGCGGTAACTACATTTGTACACTCAAAAAAAAAAAGTTTGTTAAGTCAGCAAATGCGCGGCATGTCAAGATGTAGTAGAGAAGAGGAAAATGATACTAAAAAGTACAACTCTAATAAGACATATAAAAAAATCAACCATGGAACAAAATTGAGGTTAAACAACTTAAGTTTTGCTTGTGAAACTAATTGTCTATTAATAAAATAAAAGACAAAAGAAAATATTTAAATTTAATATGTATTTCTAAACTAAATGTTTATAGATTAATAATCTAGTGTGGTCAAATTGCAAACAAACAAACATATACAGACATGTAGACAGAGTAAAGCGAAAGACAAAGTTCTGCCTATTATGGAGGCTCTAACTTTTCTAAAACTTCGGGTTCTGATGAGATCTTTAGCCAGATCGAAATACTAGTATCAACCTAGCTAATATGTTTGATTTGCTTTATTTTTGTAAATATACGGAGGTTGAAAGCTCGTTATAAATTGAAAATAACATAAAAATAATCTCGATGTGTATAAAAACAAAAAACTAATATAACTGTAAAAAATATTACTTGAGCCAGAGTACAAACTAAAAATTTTTTATATAAATAGAACATTTTTGGTCTTGAAAGTTTAGTAACGTCATGATGCTTGTTAGGAAAAGACCTAACCACGTGCTTGATTACTAAGAAGACAAGAATGGAGCAAAATTGATTATTAATAGGTTTTTTGTTAAAGTTCTGCCTATTATGGAGGCTCTAACTTTTCTAAAACTTCGGGTTCTGATGATATCTTATCAGTGTGGGAAAATGAAAATTTTTATATTTCGTAATTATTGTAAATTATTTTTAAAAGAATCACAAAAATATGTTTTATGATTTTCAGCAAATATATTAACTAAATTACAATTTTTTTAAATTTTTTTTGCGTTTTTTTCAGTCTACTAAAATTCAGCAAAAAATTTATTAATTTTTACCAAGGCTTTTTTATTTCTAATCTACTAAGTGTTAGCAAAACTTTTGCTGAATCTACTAATTTTGTTGCTAAAAATCAGCTCGCTGATTTTCAGCACCCTCTTGACTTAAATTTTGCTGACTCAGCAAAATTTTTTGCTGACTTTACAAACTTTATTTTTTGAGTGTACCTTACCTGTAGATAAAAAGTGTATAAAACTTTAGGTAAATACATTTTACAAAAAAAGTATTTTGTATAGCAAACATTGTTAGTAGTACAAGTAAGTATCTGAATTAAAAAAAGGGGGCGGTGAAGTGGGCGTGGTTCAAAGTTATATGGCGACGTTAACAGTATTAAGAGCAATATACTACCAAATAAAAAAAATCCGTTGGAAGGAACAAATTTGTACAAAGAAGAAAAAGTTTAAATCTTTCAAACAAAATTTGGCGTGAAAAGGGGCGTGAAAGGCGGCGTGGCGTAAGAAATGAGTATTTCTACCTCGCCTGGAGTATAATGTGTATACAATTTGAAGTAAATCTGTTAAAAACTATATGGGAGCAATTACATAATTAAAAAAAAGGGGGCGTAAAAGTGGGCGTGGTCGGAAAAAAAGTACCCTATTAATCATACCAGAGTCCCAGTTAAATGCTGTGGAAATTTCAGGAAGATCGGTCCAGAGGTTTAGTCTCCTATAAGGTACAAACAAACACATAAACAAACACACATTCCATTTTATATATATAGACTAGCTGACCCGGCAAACGTTGCTTTGCCTTCGAATTTTAATTGTAATTAATTCTTTAAATCAAGAAAATTTTTTTACGCAAATATATAATTAAAAAAATAAATTCACATTAGTAAATCATTTTAAAATTTGTAATTTCATGGGAAGCGCAACGCCTCTTTGTCCTTCTATCGCCTTTATTCTAGGACTATGAGGAACGCTAAAACAATTTTTGAACAACATTATTAAATAACCTTGCAAAAAGTCTTGAATGTGATGATTTATTTTAATGCTTATTTGTTTTTGGCTTTTGGTACCACGCCCATTTATCCCATTCCGCCCATTTTCAGTTCGACTACTAATATTTGTAATTGATGGACTCGTACAAAATTTGAAGGCTATATAGCTAATATAGAACCCTAGATATTTAATATTAATATTAATTTTGTATATGAGCTAAATAATCACTTTGTATGGGAGCTGCTACGCCCACTGGTATGATCCCGCCCAATTTTCCCATGACTATTCATAATATAATCAATGTGCACAAATTTCTAAGACTCTGGCTATTATAGAACTGTAGATATATGATATTAAATATTTACTTTGTATGGGAGCTGACACGCCCACTGGTCCGATCACGCCCATTTTTCCCATGACTATTCACATTAACAAATAATCAACGTGCACAAATTTCTAAGACTATGGCTATTATAGTACTGTAGATATATGATATTAAATATTTACTTTGTATGGGAGCTGACACGCCCACTGGTCCGATCACACCCATTTTTCCCATGACTATTCACATTAACAAATAATCAACGTGCACGAATTTCTAAGACTCTGGCTATTATAGAACTGTAGATATATGATATTAAATATTTACTTTGTATGGGAGCTGACACGCCCACTGGTCCGATCACGCCCATTTTTAGATGTTGGCCGATTCTCAGACCTACTCAATATGCTCACAAAATTTCATGAGAATCGGTCAAGCCGTTTCGGAGGAGTAAGGGAACGAACATAGTGACACGAGAATTTTATATATAAGATAGATAGAAGATATTTCGACCTGTTTCAATTCAATTTTGTGTTATTTTTAGAGTTATTACAATCAGTCTTTCAAGGTCATGAGTTTTCTTAATGTAAATAAAAGACTTTTTTATTTCATTTTTCGTATTCCTACGTTTCGTCGGTATTTTCCGACATCCTCAGGGATTTGTTTTTTATTAAATAATTAGTCTTCTAGTCAAATTTACATAATTTTTAAAAAATACACATCACCGGTTTTATACGACATTTAATGAACGACACAAAACAAAT
>JAEKOY010000977.1:0-15535 GCA_021234595.1 Delia radicum | reverse complement strand
TGAAAATTTTCCCGATTTTCATAAGGGACATATTCTCATAAAAATAGGTTTTTTAAAAAAAACTAAAAATAAATATTAATTTTTTTTTTATATATTGCTGCGTAGACAGTTTCTTTCTCCAAAAATATATTTTTAAACTATTTTTGTTATCTAAAATACTAACTTTCCTCCAAATACGCCAAATTAAATCTGTCCCACTCTTAAGTGAACTGAGAGATCTTTAGAGTATATTTTTTTTTATTTTTTATTTTTTATTGAAGCTTGAACAATAATGCAAAACAACCTTATAAAAATGAAATATTTTTTCCTGTGTTTTATAAAAACAAAAAATAATAACATTAATTTTGTTTGAATTAAAAAAAAAATCATTATGCCCTTTTAAAAAAACGGGAAATTTTTTTTTTCTGGTAGCCACCCTCAATTTTTTCGAAAATTTTTAAAAAATTTGAGAATTTTTTTTCCATGAATCTTAATCTAACCGAGGGTTGTCCCGTCAAAAATTCGAATTTTCTTAACCCTCTCATACACCAAACTTTTTTAGGAAAGCTATATTTTTTAAAAATTTAAATATGTAGCACAAAAACTTATTACTTTTGTTCAAGTATAAAACAAAACTGAAGTATAAGACTCTTTGATCTTTTTGTAACACTTCGTTTTCCAAACTTAATTGTTAGAAATGAGAATACTGCTCTCAAAACGTGTTATTGTATACACTTAGAGTTATATGATTGTAAAGACTTAAGAGTTATATGATTGTAAAGGATAAAGAACGACTTACATTCCAGTTAATTCAACTAACATTGTCATTTGTTTTTTATATTACTGATCAAAAAATGAACCACACTTGTAGTAAAAATTAACCACATATGCAGTAAAAAATACATTAAATCAAAGAAAAAAAAAAAAACTACAGTATAAAATTAATGTATAATCATAATACAGTAATTTGATGTGGTTTGTTTTTTAAATGAACTACAATTGTAGTCAACAATTAAATTTCTTCTTTTTAGACTTAAAAATAAATATACTGTATTACAATTCAAACAACTACAAATAGCAAAAGTTCCCTGAGTGTACCATACAATAAAATGCATGAAAAAGTGAAAAACAAGAAGCAGCCTAATGTAAATACTCTCCCTCATTCTTTTTACCACAAATTTTGTTTTATTTATTTAAAAATTTTAACATTTAACACAATATATTTGCATTATTTAAGTATAAACTTCATGTTTAGATAAAAATATAATTTGTTTAGAGGTGTCTCGACATTCAGCCCTAGTTTATAGTTCTTAGTACTGCATCATTAATCATATTTTTAGCATTTGGCTGGCAGTTTTTAAAAATCATTTTTTATTTAATTTTTGTTTTACGTTTCTGACAAAATTTTGTTGTTGTTTTTGTTAAATGCTAATTATAGACTTTTGCAACAAAATTTTGTTCTTATATTTAAACTGACATCATTAAATATTATAACGTATTAAAAATGCCTCTGGAGGATTAAAATATTATAAACTTTTAAAGCTAAATTTAATTTATAGTATTTGTAGTTAGAAATGGAATGATTTAACTAATTAAGGACACTTCACACAGTGTCGTCAATTCTAATAACGAGTGGAATACAATAGAACGATTTGTCGTACGTATGTGAAATTTAAACACGAGTATATATTGTTTAAACATGTAGAAATGCAAAATTTGGTCAAAATCGCAGCAAGGACAGGCCTGCCTATGCTGAAAGTTAAAAATGCGATAACAGCTATAAAAATTATCGAAATCAGTGGGCGCTGTGGTGTAATGGTTAGCGCGTTGGACTGTTACACACATGATCCCGGGTTCGATTCCCGGTGACGGCAATATCAATTTAGAAAAATAATATGTATGAGTTTTCTATCCCTCATATGTATCGCAGCTCCCACCTTCGGTGTTCCCATAGAATTTCCTGAGTGTTGCTTCTCTTTCTTGAAAAAAAAAAAGGATACGGCAAGCTCCAAAATGTCCTCGAACTAAAAAATTACATAAATTCTAAAAAAAATTATCTTAATGTTACGAAAATACACATGTGACTATAAATAGATGTGCTGATTATTATTAAATTCCAAGCAAGGACTCGCCCTCCCCCAATATATCCTGGAGCATAATTTTATTTATTTACCATTGGTCCAAATTAAACAAATAAAGGTTTATTTTTTAAAAAAGCACTAAAAATAAATGAATACCAGCGAAATTAGGTATATATATTTAGTATTTGTCAGACAATATGTGAGCAGAGTTTCATTCAATTCGATACGTTTAAATTATTTTATATGTTCTTGAAATAAACGCGTCTACCTCCCATATATCCTTAAATATTGAAAACATAAAAATTTTAATTTTTCTGATAATTTACAATGATTTTTGCTAATATTATTAAGGTGTTATTTTTAAATCAGTGTCAAATAAAATAAAGTTGATGGTTATAACTGAATATTTTTAAATAAATAAAAAATTTTAACTAACGGAAATTTTTGTAATGATCCAATTTTTCTCTGTTTGAATCCTAATACCTTCCAAATGCTGATCATCATTAAAATCACCTCTGGCTTTGTTTAACAAGGGTTAATAATTTTTATACTAATAATATATCACTTTGAAAACTTTACTTAATTAAGAGCTAAACTTATTTTCAGTTGGTTAATTTAATTCAGTTATAACCATAAATTTTATTTTGTGGGATAATTTTGACCTCTGGTTAAAATGGGTTAGCGATGCGCCAAATATTTAATATTTGATTTTGATCAAATTAAACAATTTACAATACAAAATTAGTTACTTTCACCAAAAATATATTTAATTCTTCTTATTTTAAACGAGCTTAAGATCGTTTATCTATAAATTATAATTATTTATTTCCAATATTTCGTCTCCACTTTGTGTGACTTCTTCAGGGAACAATCATAATTTATTTAAATCAGCAAGAAAAGAAATGTAACAATAACAAAGAAATTAAACAAAAATGCAATAAACGTGTAGTCTAGTCAAAAACGACTATATATAAGGTACAAAGTGGTCTTTGTAAGCTATTTCGGATGCCGAGACACATTCAGATTGTATTGATATGTTCACAAAAGTTGTTCAGATTTACAATGGCTACATTTTTGTCATATATTGTTAGTGAAACATTATGAGTCCCTGTAAGTTATGCTGAAAAAGGTAAAAAAATAATAATTTTCTCCTATATTTTTTCAAAAAAGTGCAAGAAAATATAATTTTTTTGCACATAAAATGTTTCTAAAATTTGTTCAGTGGACTCTTCACTACATTATTACCAAAAATAGTTAAGCAATATCATCAAGTCTGAATTAGCTGTTGGCCAAAAACTGAGGACACCTTTTTTTGAATGGTAGTCAAACTGGCCAAACCGAGTACATATTTTTACTAACCTTTGGTAGTACAATCGAACCTATACTGTACGTGCATTTTTCCAAAAGTCTTCATTTGTTGCACTGTGTTATTTACGTGTCCCGGCGTAATGACGTGAATGAAACAAATAAATCAATAAAACCAAAAAAGACCAATTACGTGACCAGTGAACCCAAGGCACTTTTACAATATTTCGTTTTTGTAGTATTAGTCTATTTTTCTCTTCCAATAGTTACTTGTAGTATTTGTGTTGTATTTAAACACACAAGCTAATATTATAACTTTCCTGTTAGCTAGCCACTATGCACAAACAACATTATCTTAGACGGTAGATATCCCGTCTAAGCTAATGTTGGTAGAAACCCCTTAGACAGTAAATACCCCGTCTAAGAACCAGTCGTAAAAACTTGGGACCTATCCTTATTATATGTTTTAAAGTAAAGCATCAAGTAAGCTGTTATCATTACAGCTCGTCAAAAAAATAACAATACATTATTACCGCTTTGACCCTGGAGGGTTAATTATATTCAATATAGAGATTGATGGAAAATTTCTGATATAAAGTTTTTCTAATAACTTTATATTTATCCGAAAGAAATTCATAACTTTTAATAAAAAAAAAACTTTTTTTTTTAATATCGTAAAAAAATATATTTTAAAAATATGGCATACTTTAATAATAATGAGAAATGTTGTTTTAAATCCTGTATAAAATTTGGTTCGTAACAGAAATTTATTTGCATACTTTATATTTTAAATGTTTTATATTTGTTTGAGTTTTTCGTTTAGATGTTTGTTTGTTTGTTTGTACCTTTCCAAACACATATCGCACATCTAGTTCAAAAGTGACTCAACTCAAAATTTTTCATTTTTCAGAAATTGTTAAAAAATATTTGCAACTTTATATTAATTGAAACATAAAGAAAGACATAACTGTTTTTTTAGCAACAGTTAACTACAACAAAATACACTGAAATGTTTTTTATAGATAAACAAGTGTAATTTTGAGTTAAGTCACTTTTGAACTAGGTGTGCGATATTTCCTTTTTTAAAATTTAAACAGTAAACAATGCAGGGTATTAAAAAGTCAACCTGTGTAGCAGACCTGTATTTTATGTTAATATTTTGTAACATTTTTCTGAAAAATATATTAGCATCAAATGTAAAGAGAGGAAAAACTTAAAAAAAAAATATTTATATATATAAAAAAGTGAAAAAAGAAAAAAAGAAAGAAGTTGAAACATAAATTTTCATTAAGTCAAAAAAAAGTATAAACCAATTTTTTGTAGTTCATGCTTATGTTGTTTCACAAAAAAAAAAAAAAAAAAAAAAAAAAAAAAAAGAAGGAAAATGTATATTTTACCTTTGTGCTTTA
Source organism: Delia radicum (assembly GCA_021234595.1). Lineage (NCBI taxonomy): Eukaryota > Metazoa > Arthropoda > Insecta > Diptera > Anthomyiidae > Delia > Delia radicum. The sequence continues at coordinate 10,761 of JAEKOY010000977.1, read as the reverse complement.
GCGCGTTTTTTGAGAATTTAATTTTATGATTTTTAATATTCCTTAAATAAAATTATGATACCAAAGGAATGAAGTGAAAAAAGGCCAAACAGCTGGCAAACATTTAATGTTAAAGTAGCTGTAAGTACTTCGCATAAATAATATAAATATACTACTCTACACACCGAAACGTATTGAAGGGAAAGGGGAGGTAAATTAAATGAAGTATTCTTTGAAAAAAGAAGAACTCATATTTTAACTACGTTTCTGTCAATGTGTATGTGTCTGTTTGGTTTTCTCTACCTTTACAACAGACCAAAAGCACGCCTCGCCGGAAGAGGATTTAACCCAAAAGTGGAAACACAAAAATAGTTGTTATTGGGTTGTCTGAGAGCAATTTGACTATAAAAGTCCAAATCATCGATCGAACACTTTTTGCAAAATTCTGTTTTGAATTTACAAAAATTAAAAATTTCCTTCTTATTTTAAACGAGCTTAAGATTATTTATTTATTAATTATAATTGTTTATTTCCAATATTTCGTCTCCACATTGGGTGACTTCTTCAGGGAACAATTATTACAAATTTTAATAATTGTTCCCTGAAGAAGACACCTAATGTGGAGACCAAATATTAGAAATAAACATATATAATAAATAAATGATCTTAAGCTCGTTAAAAATAAGAAGAATTAAATCAAAGAAGATCAAGGAGAACTTTACATTTAAAAAAAAAAAAAGTTATTAAAAATTTTTAATGTTCCCGAAAACTATGCTAGATACGAAAAAATAACTTATGAGAAAAATTCTTTTCAAAAAAAATTGCCAATAACTTTAATTTGTTTCAGTTATTTAAAAAAAAAAAAAACGTTTTAAATTCTATTACAACTGGCGTTTTGTTAAAGAATTATAGTTGAGTTAATATAACAAAATAGGTATATTAATGGCTATTCAATTTAATCGAGGGAGTTACGGAGCTTTTTCCAAAATTTCTAATTGTTTAGCATTAATGCGACTTTTCCTGAAGAGCCTTTTTACCAACATTTAAAATATTTCAACTAAATGGTAATATTGGCATACAAATTTTTATTTTCTCGTTTGCTTTAACGCTGGGTATAAAAGAATCTGAATTTCATTAATTTTACACATGTTTCCATACAAACATATAATAATTTTAACCCCATCTCTTAACCCTTAAACGTGAGATTGGACGCTAAAAATATACTCATTGCTTATTTTTTTCTAATCTATCACATATCCAAATTTTTTTTAAGATCTAAGAGAACCCACCGGAAGACTCTTTTTGTGAGTTAAATATTGGTAATTTTTTTTTTTTTTTTGGCGGTCACACCCCTTTTAAAGTGGCAAATGTTTTATACGACTACCTCAAAAATTGCGTGTCGGATCCGGTTATTGGACATCGCTGAAAAGCGTTCTTAAGTACCTTAAAATGGTGCGAAATACTATGCCATTTCCTGTGATGGGAGTACGTTAAATATCGTTTAATTTCAAAACTTTTTTGCGTAAAACGTACTCTCAAATATGAAAAACAATAGTAAACATTTTCGCTACTCGAGTAAAAACATTTACATATAATCATGCATTATTTTATATAAATATATATGTTCTTGCATGCTAGTACATATGTTTATGTATATTTATATAAAAACATTTTTTCCTCAAAATTTTTTAATACGATGCCACATATAACTAATTCTTCTTACATATATACCAATATATAATCGTATATGACATATACAATTCTATATGGATGATCTAATTATGTACGAATACATGTACAACATATTAACATATAGTGTTATAAATTAATCTTATTAAATTTGTGATTAGGATTTTTTCGGCTTAAGGTCATGACTCAATATTAAAATTATTAAACAAAAACACAAGTATTTAAATTTTAAATTCTAATTTTTAGATGTTTATTTCCGATATTTCGGTTAACGTCGTTAACCATAATCATGGAATTTAAAAATTAAAAAACGCTATTTGCGCTGAGTTGTAACCACTTCTTGTCTGCTTTGCAAGTTTATGTCAACTGTCTTATTAAATTTCATCCGAAACATGGTCCCATATTTATATATAATAACATATTGTGTAGTATATAGTAACATATAGTGTAATATTAAAACAAAAGTAATGTTATTAAATTTCATCCAAAATATGGACCCATATAATTGTATCTATTTGTATGGGTCTAGATCTAATCTGATGCAATTAGATAAATGTCCAGTACACATTTACAAACATTATGGCCCAATAGTATTGTATTAGATTGTATCAGTTTTGTATCTAATTGTATCAGTTTATATCTAAACTGATACAAATAGATATAATTATATAAAAACCATACATGTTTGTATCCGAATTTTTACCTGATAGAATTGTATGTAAACTGATACATCTAAATATAATTAGATCCGAGTTTTAGTATGGTAAAATAGCACTAAATGGTACATTTTTGTACATGATTGTATGCAAATTTATACAATTTCATACAAATGTATGTTCATTAGGCCGGGTCGATTTGTATGGAGGCAAAAAAATCGCTTCAAAATTTCACCCTACGGGTCAAAAGTCGGGACATCAGAATTCGTTTTAGAGGTATGGTTCCTTCGGCAAAGTTTCTTATTTTGATCCCTAGAATACGATTTTCCTTGAACGTTGAGCGATTTTTAAATCGACCCGCCCAAATGTTCATCCTATCATATCTGTTAAGTCCATAAAAAATATTAAGAAACTTATTACTTTTTTACGGTTTTCAAAAAAGTTCCCGCATAAACCTTTTTGAAGTATTAATACACATTATTCTGTCCCGAAAGTGATCAATTTTATGCAATAATGATCAAACGATGCGTTATATCCAGTTGATTATGGAAAAAATTAAAAAAATAAAAAATTCGAGAATACTTATAGTTTGCTACCCATATTTTCTTGAATTTTTATACAAAATTGGGCAATCCTGAGCATATTTTTGAAAATATATTTATAAAATGTCCATAGAGTACTACATCTTTCAAGTTAAAACAAGATAAACATAAAATTAATTGTTTCAAACTGTATGATGCTGTGGTGGACCAAAATTATTCTAAGGACATTTTATACATGTGTTTCCCTTAATATGCTTAGTATTGCCAAATTTTTAAAAAAAAATTTTGGTCTTCACAGTTTAAGATTAAATTCTCTACCGGCGAGTTGTGAAATATGTAAATGCAAAATGTTTAATATGCTCTTTTTTTTTGTAGCTCGAACAGTAACTTATCCATATTTATAAATGTACTTTATGTGAGATTCTGTTTAGTCTTTATTACATTCTATTTTGTTTATTTTAATGTTTTTTAACATTTTTATGTAAGGAGTGGTATGGTTAATGTGACCAACTGTTTTTGATCATAAAGCGCGACTCGGCCGGCAACAAAAAAAAAAGGGGCTTTTAGTGGAAAAAGCGGCATTTTTTAATATTTTGTCTAAAAATACGTATTTTTATCAAATTTGCAATTTTATAGTTGTAATCACTTGAAATAAGTTTGCAGACAATATGAAACTGAAAAATCATTTCAATTTACGTTAGTAAAAATGTCTTTCCAAAATATTACTTCGACAAATGTGTGAAGTTATTGTCATTGTTAAATTTGTTCATCCTATTAAAATTTTAGTTTTTCTTCTTCTTTAAAAAAAAAAATTTTAAAAGCATTTTATTCAATTTCCACAAAAGTGTTACAGTCGTATATTAGGTTTATTGAAAATTCTCACAAAAAACATGTTGTGTATAAAATTCCAACATTTAGTGGTACACTCAGGGAACTTCTGCTTTAAAAATATGTAGTTTTTTAGTTTTTTAGCGCTTCCGGAAGCCATTATTTGATAACGAAGCGCTTCCAAAGCAAATAAAGAAGGCATGATTTTTGTTCGCGATATCCCACTCGGTATGTCTCTTTTAAAGCGCTTCTTTCATGTGCTCTTAGAAGCAATAAATTCATGCCTTCTTAGGCACTAACAAGCGCTTTTTTGTATGTTGACAACATTAGTGCTTCATGGTATGCATACTTTATTGCTTGACTGTAAGCATTATTCACTGCTTCAAAGAAGGCATTCTGGGAAGCACGACAGAATGCCTTCCCTAATTGCTTTAGAGTATGCAAGGCGGTGAAGCGCTATTTTGGAAGCATACAAATGTAGTTGCTGCTTACCAAGTCCAGGTTATTTTTTGCTGGAACTTGAAATGACTGTTTTATGAATTTACATTCATTTTTTACAGTAGTTTTTTGTTATTTAAAAAAATAAATGTTTGTTTATTTTTTACTACCATGTGGTTCATTTTTACTACAATTGTTAGTAATTTTTTGAACATTAAAAAACAAATGACAATATTAGTTTAATTTACTGTAATGTAAGTGAATTTTCATTTGTTTTCAACTACATTTACAGTGGTCTTTACCTACATAGTATTCTAAGTGCACTTTGTCTAAAAAAAAAACATGAATACCATTGATATTTCGTTGCATGATTAAAAATTCGTGTTTGACACAATTGTTGCCCCTATGACACATGTTAGATTCGGAATTAATAAAAAATCTCGGAATCCAATTACTGGTTCTGTTAACATTTCTTTATGTACAAACTCCTGAATTTCTAAAATATTGAACTTTTTAAAACACTTTATAACTGTTTATAAAAAATCTATCTGCAAGTTCTAATATACTGAAAGAGAAATATTGAATTAAAAAGCGGAAAAAGAATTCAAGGCTGCATCACGATTCAAAAAGCTGGATAATCCCGGCAAAAGCGGCATAAATGGTCAGATTAAGGATGGTGCATAATAATTCAGTACTTTTTTTTTTTATTTGAGCTCAAACAAAGTGTATGAAAAACACTTTTAATAAACTGCTAAACTCATAAAATTACAAATGTAATACATACATATAGTCTCTTTATATTGTGCTATAAAAAATTATGCATGTATTTCAACTATATGCGAAATACAAAAAATAATTCTGCAAAGTCACACATAAATGTAAATTTATTAATGTTTATATTTGCAGTATATATATACATATATTTTTTTACATATTTTAATAAGTTATAAAAAGTTATAAAAAGGTAATGTTATAAAAAGGACTTTGTTAATTAGTGAACAATATTTGATAATGCAGGTCAAAAACATATACATATATATAGCGAAATATTGCATATAACTTTTTTGTAAAACCTGAGTAAAAAAAAAAAATAATATGGTGGCATATCTAATCAGATAGGGCTCAATAACTGATCATATACAATTTAATCCGAAAAATGATGAATGCAATTGTATCTACGTATATCGTATTGAATTTAATTTCTTCAAATTGTATACAATTGAATTCGAATCTTGGCCACATATTATTGTACTTAATAATATCCTAATCAGACTCGGGCGAAGTCAATTACATTTCAAAATCCTTTACTTGTGAAATTTTTCTATATTATTAATAATATCAGACCTACACTCACACTTGTGATCTTAATCGCTTCCTTGGCAAATTTGTAAAATGTTTAATACCAAACATGGGGATAATTAACAACAATTAACAATTACAGGGCAATTACTCAGTTACACCCAATTACATGTAATTGAACATAAAAAAGTAATTGGCCTGTAATTAAATACACAGATATTGGAATTATGTCCCATGTCTGGTATTGACGAAATTTAAAATTTTCCAATGAAGCGTTTAAGCCAACAAGTGCGAGCGTAGGTCTGAAATTTTTAATGATATAGAAAAATTTCACAAGTGAACGATTTTGAAATGTAATTGACGTCGCCCAAGTCTGATCCTAATACATAAAATTGAAATAAATTAGGTCCAATTTCGTATAAATGGTTAAATTCCCGAGTAAAACTGTTCATATACAATCATATCTTATTTGATATAATATTATATAAAAACATATAGTTTTATATAGCTTAATATGGATATATCTATGTACTAGCGCATATTATCATATATAACTTTATGTTGGATTTGGTTTTTCGAAAATTTTTGATATGGCCTCATACTTAATATATATCGCTTGATATAATCGTAGATGTGGCATATATTACTACATATGGCATATATTAATTAGCATGATTACATATATAATTTTGTTGGGCTTAACACAATGTTATGTATAATAATATACGGTGTTTAATGACAATTTTTAATTGAAAATTAAATTTATTTTTGGACATGTTGAACATTACAAATTAAATTGTTGTTTGCAATTAAAAATTTTTGAGCTAAACACAATTTTCAAATGATATTTTCATTTGTAATTTTTCTATTTAAAATATCTGCAGAAAGCTCAATATATCAATCTGAAAATTATAAAATTGCAAACATAATTCCAATTTTGCATTAGAACTTGCAAGAACTATAGATTAAATTGTACGTGATTAAAATAAAAACTGATAATGAAGAATGAAAGAATGATACAATTTTGTGGTGAAATGATATAACATTGTATTAAGCGATATAAAATTATATATGATATATTGCTAATTAATATATACGAGGGCGGATCAATAAGTCCGTGACTTTTTGAATGAAACACAGTTTTTTTTTTGCAAAAAAAATTTATTTTTCAACATAATCTTCTTTTAGCTCGATACACTTAGTCCAACGTTTCTCCAATTTTTGTATATCTTCCAAAAAATAGAATTTTTCAAGATCCATCAAATAGGCATTTCTAGGCCATATGGGGTCGTTTTATTTCTAAATCCTCTTTAAATCGGTCCAATAAGTTGGCATAATATTCGCCGTTTATTGTTTTTCCCTTTTAAAGGTAATCGATGTAAACTGTTGCCATCACTTTATTGGCCACGATTACGTTTATGGTCAATTGAGGGCAAAAGCGGCACCCATCTTGCAGACAGCTTACTTAAACCCAACTGATCATTTAAAATCGATGCCTATGGCATCAACAATCTCACGCACTTTTACTCTTCGATCGGCCAACACCATATCGTAGATTTTTTCGACATTTTCGGGTGTATTGACCTCAATTGGCCGTCCAGAACGTTCAGCTTCATTTGTACTTGTGCGATCGCAACGAAAGTCAGTTAACCACTTTTTTACCATTAAAAGCGATGGTGCAGAGTCCCCATAGTATTTATCAAGCTTTTCCTTGGTTTGATTTAACTGGTTTTTTCGCAAAAAAATAATGTTTAATGAGCACTCGAATTTCACTTTTTCCTTTAAAAAAAAAATCCACGAGGTTGTATTTTTTGAACAGCTGTTAAACGCAAAGTAAATGCGGGAACTTGCTCAACATTTGACAGTAGTCTTTTAACAGGTGGTACTTGATGGGAGCAGTGTTGCATTTCATATAACTACGAGGGAAGTTCGAAAAGTCACAGACTTATTGATACGACCTCGTACCATATGTAGTAATATATGTCACATCTACGGTAATATTAATCGATATATACAGTTGTTTTTCGATTTAACGAACTATATAATGGCAGCCCTGTTCGTTAAATTGAAAAATTCGTTAAACCGAGTACTATTTATGACAAAGTTTGTTTATTCGAAAACTATGGAAATAACAACTCTGAAATTTTTTGGAGAATCTCCTTTCTCTATATGTCTATTGCTTTTGCATATTGTTTGCGGAAATCTTTGTATTTGCATCTCATTCTATGCTTAAGATTCTAATTTTGTATTTGTTCGTTAAATCGAGTACAAAATTACGGTACAAAGTTACGGTGTTCGTAATATAAGGTACTCAATTCAAAATTTTTATGAGCTCGTTAAATTCCGAATTCGTTAAACCGATGGTTCGTTAAATCGGAAAACTACTGTATTTAGATATGAATATGTATTGGACTATAACAAAAATTTTCAAAAAACAAAATCCTAGATAAAACAAAAACTCTATAGATTATTTGTTAGGACAATATCCTAATAAAGAAATATATTGTATGGCCTCGAACTTGAATAGTTTTCATTTTCATTGTTATTATATAATATTATGTTATATATGATAAGATATTATTGCATATGGACATTTTACTTGGGATACAACAATTTAAATTCTTTGCTCCAGGTCTGATAAAATATGGTAACCTAAGTAAAAAGATGCATATATAAAAGTTGTTCGATAAACAAAAAATATATCTTGTTATATATTGAAGTATACAGAGCAATATATAACGAGATATATTTGTATTAAATAACATACAATTATATATAACTATTTTAACTCGGAAAACGACAATTTTGTATAATTCGAAAAACAATTTTTATAACTACCATCATAAATTAACAGACAATTTTTCTTAACTTGAGATAATAATGACAAAACAGTCATTTGTCATCCATATCTGAAGTTGAAAGAAAACAGTCAGCTACGAGTTTTCAACTAATGATCATCGATAAGTTACTTTCGATGATTATTATCAAAATTTAAATTATGAATTCAGAAAATTCCGTAAGTTGTTGTACTAGATTTCTGTTTTAAATGTTCTATTTCACTAAAAAAATTATATATCTAAATTTCATTTAAAATTCATAATAACTACGATTGTGTAAAAGTTTTAAAATATTGAAAATATTAATACTTTTATTATTTTTTTTTTTATTTCAGGTATGTACGATTGTTATAAACTATGGAATATTTGTATTTAAGTAAGTTAATATAGTTAACCGAAATTTTTTTGCTGAATTTTGAAAAAATATTTTACATATGCTTGAAACCAAAAAATCATTTTAATTCATTTTAATAACTTATTTGAAATTTAATTAAAAGTGTTTATAATTCAGTCCTTTGTACATTTGCAAACTACTTATTTTTATTTTCTCAACATAAGTCTACTAATACAGGGTGGGTCAACTTCGACTGACTGATTTGAAATGCTTATAACTTTTTTATTTTTACAGTTTTTAATTTTATTTATTTTTATGAAAAATTACATCCATTTTCCTGTTGGGAATTAATGGTTTTTTTTTTCAAGACGTTTTGAATTACATTACACAACGTTTCTGGCTCCAAATCTGCAATTTCTGTGCAAATATTATGCTTAAGTTGCTGAATATTTTGTGGCTTGTTGACGTAAACCCGACCCCACAAAAAAAAAAAAAATCATTTGCCGTAATATCTCACTATCGAGATGGCCAAGCAAAATCAGAATATTTTGAAATTATTCGGTCATCAAAAAGTTCTTGCAGAATCGCCGTTGTGTCTCTCACAATATGAGATGTAGTTCCATCTTGCTGGAACCATATGTTAAAATTATTGATTTTATATGGAAACATCCATAGATCAAATTTTAGAAAATACCACAGCGATGTTGTGGAAATTCCCCGTTGAGTAGCACATCGACGAGTAGACTCAGACACAGCTTATCCAGTGCGAACTGGTCGAGCAAAAGTTCTTCATGATTTATTATCTACTGAACCCTTTTTCTCAAAACAGGCAATTAAGCTTTTTATCATGTTTACACTGTCAGCTGTTGCAGTATTAAAATCTTGACGCTATTTTCTTTGCGTTGTAAGAATTGATCGTCCATCTATATATATAAAATTGAATGTGCGTTTGTTTATTTGTTTATTTGTTTGTTTGTACCTTATAGGAGACCAAACCTCTGGACCGATCTTCCTGAAATTTTCACAGCATTTAACTAGGACTCTGGCATGCTTAATAGGGTACTTTTTTTCGACCACGCCCACTTTTACGCCCACTTTTTTAAAATTATGTAATTGCTCTCATATAGTTTTTAACAGATTTACTTCAACGCCAAATTTTGTTTGAAAGTTTTAAACTTTTTGTTCTCTGTACAAATTTGTTCCTTCCAACGGATTTTTTTTTATTTGGTAGTATATTGCTCTTAATACTGTTAACGTCGCCATATAACTATGAACCACGCCCACTTCACCGCCCCCTTTTTTTAATTCAGATACTTACTGATACCACTAACAATGTTTGCTATACAAAATACTTTTTTTGTGATATGTATTTACCTCAAGTTTTATACACTTTTTATCTACAGGTAAGGCAGCCATACATTTTTTTATTACCAAATCCTCCTTTTTCGCCCCATTTTACCTTAAATTGTGATTAATCTGCTTTCAATCTATATATATAAAATGAAAGGTGTGTTTGTTTATTTGTTTGTTTGTACCTCATTGGAGACCAGACCTCTGGACCGATCTTCCTGAAATTTTCGTAGCATTTAACTGGGACTCTGGCATGATTAATAGGCTATTTTTTTCGACCATGCCCACTTTTACGCCCACTCTTTTGCATTATGTAATTGCTTCCATATATTTTTTAACACATTCACTTCAAATTGTATATACATTATATACTCAAACGCCACGACCCCTTTCATGCTCCATTTTGTTTAAAAGTTTTAATCTTTTTGTCCTCTGTACAAATTTATTCCTTTCAACGGATTTTTTTGCAAATAATGTATATGGCAATTAATTTCACTAATTAAGAACGGTTCTGAATGGCTGTCTTAAGAATAAATACAATTTCACCAAACGGGATCTATGTTTGTAACCATTAAAGTTCTAACTTTGATCGCGTCTATTTGAGTAATTACAATAACGATTCTGATTGGCAGTTTAAAGAAAAATTATTCTATTTCAGCAAGCGGGAGCTTTGCTTACATGCCTTGCATTTATTTACTTTCAACACTGCTGGTCACTCAGCTATTTTTAAAAAAGTTATTAGCCTTAAATAAAATTTTAGGCAGAACAACGTCTGCCGGGTCAGCTAATTTATACAAATAAAATTTTAA
>JAEKOY010000097.1:0-50000 GCA_021234595.1 Delia radicum | reverse complement strand
TTTTTTGAGTGTACTTAAAAATTTAATTCTTTTTTTCAAATCTTAAATGAATTTAAAATCAGCAAACCATAAGCACAATAAAAAAAAGCCTATAAAGTCAGCAACATTTTTGCTCAAAGGATCCTTGTAGAAAAATTGCAAATTTAGCAAATTTTTTGCTGATATTAGCAATTTTTCTGCAAGTATACTCCCAGCAAAAATGATGCTGACTTTACTGCCTTTTTTTGCGTGTATAATAAGTATTTACTCAAATCGTATTTAAAAACTTTTCTAATCTATACCTTCATAAAATTTAAAATTACAAGAGTGGAAAAATTCAAAACTAAATTGCAATTTATGATTTGAAGTTAAGAATTTTAAGGTCTCCTATTATAGTTTTTGTACTAAAATTTTACTTAAGAAATTTATTTTCAAATTTATTTCTTTCGTAAAATTATAGAAAAAAAATCGTGCTAACTTATCACAAAAATAATTTGATAAAAAAAATATTCAGTTATTTTGTAATTAACTTAGCTGGAGCAAGCCAATTGTTATTTCTGTTAAAATTACCAAAAATCATTCAATTGGAAATAATACAACTCTTTTTCTGAAGTGAATTACTAAGTAGGACTTTATTGGTTGTTTTTGATTTTGGTACTGGCAAAGCGCTTATTGCCAGTGCTTGCCAACGTTTTAAAAAAGAAACGGCCAAGCCCTGCCTGGTGTTATCATTTTGGGGATGGCAAAGCACTTAAATCTTCAGATATCCAACGCTTTGCCAACGCTCATTCCACCGTTGAAAGAACTGTGCCAATGCTTTGCCGTTCGTATTTTTCTGGCTGGGTACTGTCATAATTAACGTAAAGGGGAGAAACATTAAAAGTACTTGTAGAAAAAGTTACAGCGCTTTGAAATTTTCAAGGATGCGAATTCGCACCCGTGTACCGCTTAAGGGTTAAGGAGGTAGACAGTTCTTACTATAAACAGGGTATCGAAGCTATTGAATACCGCTGGAAAAGTGTATCGAGCTAAGATTATGTTGAGAAATAAAGAAAATTTTTCCCAAATTTGTTGTGTTTTCTTTCGTTAGGTCGGCCAATTTTTGGACCGCCCTCGTATGCAACAATGATCAATTTTTAATCCAATCAATTGATTTTTAATCAAATCAATTGATTTTTAATCAAATTTATAATTTTTAATCAAATAAAATTTAATAGAATTATAATTCAATAAAGGGGATCTCAATTTTTTATTGAAAACGTCACTTTACGTTGTGCAATTTTGTCAATTAAAATAATGCAATTTTGTCAATTAAAATAATTGAATCGACTGTTTTCGTGATGGAAATGAGTTTTTATTTTTTATGTGTATGGAATATAAATACATTTTAAAAACGTTTTGGTAATGGTCCTTCGGGTTTTAGCTATTACAAAGTTTTTGAATATTATATTGTAAGGCATCAATCCATTAAAACATTGTCAAAATCGGAAAGGAAGTTTCCATAGAAAAAATTTCCAAATTACAAAAATCTTGAAACATGGAAACTTGCCATTAAAGTATGACTCTGAGATTCTGAATATTTTTTTTTTTTTTGGTATTCATCTAAATTGGTCCTTCGGTTCTGAATTATTGGTTTTTAATGACAAATACTACATGCAACTTATTTTTCCTCTCCGTGTTAGTCCAATTTCATGAGTAATTGTATTTACTTTATATTGTATTTACTTTCAACATTTCCAATTTAAATTTTTATTTGTTTGCCACCTTTTCTTATGGAATTTATATACATTAGCGTGCCTCATTTTGAGGCTTTTCAAAAGAATGCAATATGCACCCCCTGAAAATAAAGATTAACATGTTATTTTTTGTAATTCACAACTAGTTCCAAATTTTTAGTGTAATATAAAACTAAATTTATTTAAAAATCGGCCAAATTTTTTTTTTTTGATTTTTCTTTATTTTTAAAAACGTTTAGATATTTTACGATTGATACATAAAGTTTCATTGTGAAGCTCGAATTAGTTTTGGAGAAAATATTCGCTGAATATTGTCCTTCATATATATTTCTACACTCAGAATATTATGTAGTTTACTGTTTGTAGTTTAATAAAAAAGTTTTCAGTTGAGTTTAACATAAAGGAACATGCATTTAATTTTCAAATAAAATTTTTTTTAACTTTTCATACATTTGTTCAAAATAAGTTACTACCATTTTCCAAATTTTTTTAGTTTCATTTATTATTTTCATTTATTTAAAGTTTCATAATAATTAAACCACAAAAACGGAATATTGTAGTTTATTTGTGTAAATTAAAATTATTTTAAAAAAAAAAATATTCAAAAAATTCGTGTCTGTTTTTTTATTAATAAGTTTTGTATATATACAAAATTATTTCAATTCAAATTACAAGAAATTTAAAAAGGATTACACAAATGTTTGTGTTTAAACATTTGGTAGAAAAGAAAAACAAACCAAAATTTCAAATAACTGAATAAAAATTTTATTTTAACTGATTTGTAGTTAAAATTTTAAAATTTATGTTGAGCTTACTATTTTTTGGTACTTACGGATTTTTAGTTATTTAAGCAATATTTAAAAATAAATAACAGGAAACATTTGATTTAAATGAAAAGTAAGTAGACAAGATTTTAAGTGATTTACCATTTATGTTAAATTACATTTTTAGTTAATTTAAACTACAAACTATTTTGAGTGTATGTTAAATCCACATACATGAAGTGTAAGCAATTTTGTTATAAACATTTTACTTTTAAATACGAGGGCGGATCAATAACTCCGTGACTTTTCGAACTTCCCTCTTAGTTATATGAAATGCAACACTGCTCCCATCAAGTACCACCTGTTAATAGACTACTGTCAAATTTTGAGCTAGTTCCGTCATTAACTTTGCGTTTAACAGCTGTTCAAAACATACAACCTCGTGGATTTTTTTAAAATGGAAAAAAGTGAATTTCGAGTGTTTATTAAACATTATTTTTTGCAAAAAAAAACCAAGGAAAAGCTTGATAAATACTATGGGTTCTCTGCACTATCGATTTCAATGGTAAAAAAGTGGTTTACTGACTTTCGTTGTGGTCGCACAAGTACAAATGACGCTAAACGTTCTGGACGGCCAATTGAGGTCAATACACCCGAAAATGTCGAAAAAATCCTCGATATGGTGTTGGCCGATCAAAGAGTAAAAGTGTGTGAGATTGTTGATGCCATAGGCATTTCATATGGCAGTGTGGTTTCGATTTTAAACGATCAGTTGGGTTTAAGAAGGCTGTCCGCGTTTGCTTTCAATTGACAATAAACGTAATCGTGGCCAATAAGGTGATGGCAACAGTTTTTTGGGATGCACGCGGGATAATCCACATCGATTACCTTCAAAAGGGAAAAACAATAAACGGCGAATATTATGCCAACTTATTGGACCGATTTAACGATGATTTAAAAAAAGACCCCATATGGCCAAGAAATGCCTATTTTATGGACCTCGAAAAATCCTATTTTTTGGAAGGGATACAAAAATTTGAGAAACGTTGGACTAAGTGTATTTAGCTAAAAGGAGATTATGTTGAAAAATAATTTTTTTTTTTGCAAAAAAACTGTGTTTCATTAAAAAAGTCACGGACTTATTGATTCGCCCTCGTATTAAAAAATTAAAACCAAAAGTTTATTTCCCGATCTATTGTCATAAATTATGATGCGAAAAAGATTATTCAAGTTCAAGATCATTTCTTTTTCTGGTAAACAAAAAACCGCGCAATGTTTATTTTTAATTAATTAATAAATATAACAAAAAATAAATGATCAACATTTTATTATATGTTCTATTTATTGCTTATAAACTAGACCGATTATTTTAAATATCAATGAGATAAGAATAGCACAAATAAATTGGTTAAATCTACAAAAATCTGGTCATATTTTAGCTAAATCTTAGTTAAATGAAAGTTACAAATTAATCTGTTAAAATCAGCAAAATATTAGTAGACAAAAATCTCGCAAAAAAAAATTTTTTATACGAATAAAAATCAGACATTATGAAATCAGCTGTCTACAATTTTTTATCAAATATTTTTGTTGAATTTAGAAATATATATTTTGAGTTAAATATAGCAATAATTTTGTTGATATTAAAGTTTTTGTTTGCTGAAATATTCAGCGAACGTTTGAGGTGATTTTTGTGGAGGTAAACTAATATTTTTATTCAACTTAAATTCAACTCGAATTTAACTAAAGCTTTGTAAATTCAACATTTTTATTTTTGCTTTTTTACTTATATTACTAATATTTAGCAAAAAAGAAATTCTTCAAAATGGCGTTGCAGAAAAAACTGCTAAAATATGTAGATTTTTTTTTATTAGTAAGAGTAAAAATAAATCTCTGTAATCTGCAAAAATATTATTATATCTGAGCTTAATTTAACTTAATTGAAAATAACAAATTAATCTGCTAAAACCAGCAGAAAATATGCTAAATAAGAATAGAAAAAATTTTAATTTTCAAATTTTTTTTTAGATTTTTTTATATTTACTATAATTTAGCAAATATTTTTTTGTTGATTCAAGAAAATTATACTGTGATTTGCATTCAAATTAGTTAAAGGTAAATATAGCAAATAATTTGTTTATTTGCTATTTACAGTTTTTATTTGCTGTTTGTAGTCTACAAATATTTAGCCAAAGTTTTTGCTGATTTTAGCAAAGTAAATTTATATTTTCAATTAATTAGCATTCAACTTGAATATAACTGAAATTTTGGAAATTTGCCAATTTTATTTTTGGTTTTCTTAACTTGCTTAACTTGCTTAACTTAAAATTTTTAACTTTCAATTTAAAAGAAAAACTTCAAAATGTTAAAAAATAGCAAAAAAAAAAAAACGTTATTTTAAAGGCAAGAATACACAATGAATATTATTTATCCATCTCTCAAAAATCCACATATTAGAATATTTTATTTTTAAATACTTTGTTCTGATTGCTTAAATTTCAGAAAAATTATCAATAATATTGATCGTATGGATCCTACTTAAAAGAAATAAAGATAAATAATCTTAATTTTTTAAAAAAAAAAGTCAAAGAGTAGCATATATTTATAAATTAAGCTAAAATAGACAACTATCTAAAAATAAGCTAGAGAAAGATCTGACAAATATAGCTTAAAATTATCATAATTTATAGATCACAACTTGTATTTAGTCTAAATAGTTTTATCCCTTCAAATAAAAAACAAGCTCTAGCTTATTTTTGGTTGCCCTAATAATAAACTTTATTAATTTTAAAGGATGTTTACAGGATTCTTTAAGGAACTAAAATAACATAAAAATAATCTCGATGTATATAAAAACAAAAAACTAATATAACTGTAAAAAATATTACTTGAGCCAGAGTACACACTAAAAATTTTTTATATAAATAGAACATTTTTGGTCTTGAAAATTTAGTAACGTCATGATGCTTGTTAGGAAAAGACCTAACCACGTGGTTGATTACTAAGAAGACAAGAATGGAGCAACATTGATTATTAATAGGTTTTTTGTTAAAGTTCTGCCTATTATATAGGCTCTAGCTTTTCTAAAACTTCGGGTTCTGATGAGATCTTTAGCCAGATCGAAATACTAGTATCAACCTAGCTAATATGTTTGATTTGCTTTATTTTTGTAAATATACGGAGGTTGAAAGCTCGTTATAAATTGAAAATAACATAAAAATAATCTCGATGTATATAAAAACAAAAAACTAATATAACTGTAAAAAGTTTTAAATTGTTATGATTAATGCCTCTAGCTGTTTCCGTAGTTAATAGATTAGCTTTTTTCTACATTAAGCGTTAACTAGAGATTTCGACTATATTTGAATATTTCCTGAATTATTTACCCAAAAAATCAAAATTGTTAAAAAAATTTAATATTTTTGAATAAAATATTTAGTAAGAATATTGTTTCTACCTCAAGTCAAAAATCTAATATGATATTGTAATATTAGTTTTTATTTGTTGCGTTTTTAAAAAGTTTGATCATTTTTAATTGTTTCATTGTTTCATTTTTTTCCAAAAAATATTAAACATTAGGTTTTATTAAAAAAAAATATATAACAAAAAACAAATGATCTTGAAATTTAATAATCTTGCTCACATCATAATTTACGATAAAAGATCGAAAATAAACTTTTGGTTTTAATTTTTTTCAATTTAAAAGTAAAACATTTAGAAATGTTTGTTTAAAAAAATTAATTTTATGCAAAGTATAAAAAGTAAGTACCACAGTACAAATAAGGGTTAATAACACAGTACAACACATGATTTTGGGACTCAATTCTGGGAATTGCACGTGAAAGTAGCCCCAAAAATAAGAACTTCTGCATTATTCGTTCTGTCAAGTTGACAACAGTAATAATTTAATGGCCATACGAATTTTTTGGCTCAAGGCAAATTTTTAGCACTTTTTCTTTATTTTAACCAGATCTGTTAAATTTGGATTACGATTAGTATTCAATTAGATTACATTTTAAAAAAAATGGTATTGATTACATAATTATCTTTTGAACAATTCCTGATTGTTAATTAATTATGATTACAAATAATCCAAAAATAATCAAGATTAATTAGGATTACGAGAAAATAATCAAATGTAATCAAAAAAATAATTGACTACTTTCAAGGATTATTTTTGATTATTTTAGATTATTTTTTAAAAATTTTGAGCTTACATCATTTTATACATATATTTTATTTTGAAAAATTTACATTTACAAGTACTTCCTAAATCAACAAAAAAGGGAAAATTACGTAAAAAGAAAATTAAAGAGAAACAAATGCATTGAGAACATTCAATTCAAAAAAAAAAAAAAGTTTTATAATTAACATATATTAACAATTGGTCTTCATTACAACTAATTTATCAAAAGAAAAATCAGACAATGATTGCCTCCTTCGACTGTTAACGATCCCGGCAAAAGAAAACAGTCGTTCAACTGGAGCTGAAGACGTTAAGGGCGTGTTAAAAAATAAATGCATCCTTTAGTAGATCATATTTTTGCCAAATCTCGTCAGCACTTGCATTATCATTTAAATAGCTGCAGAACTGATGTTTTATTGCGGATCGTTCAATTCATCATCTGCTAAGTCAAATCTTTAAAGTAAAAAACAACATAAATGTACGCATAAGCTCACCATCATCAGTGAAATCCAAAAAATCGGGAATAGTCGATACATTATTAATTTTCGTTTCAAAATTAAATGTTTTACAATTTTTGGCGTAAAAACTGTAGTGTTTCTCAGGGACCGTAATCATTATGAGTTTTATAATAAAAATTACACAATAATGATTATGTTATGAGTTTTAAGGATTTTCTTCAATGGTAATGATTATTTTTGAGTAATAATAAAAAAATCCGCAATAATCATTATTTTTGAGCAAAAAAAAATAAAACTCAAAAATAATAATTATTTATGATTTTTATTTTTTTCGCTCAAAATAAACTCACTTTCATGTAGGTGTAAATATATATACATATTAGGGTGGGGCAATTAGTATGGAAGGAAAAAAATCTTAATGGGCGCTTCGCGTTTCTGATTCTTGGGATTGTACTGAGCAAAAAAGTCCACTAGACCATACGCCTACGGTGAAAATCGAGCTTCCAGATTTTGACTTTACGGCAAAAAAGACCTATTTTGAAATTAATAATTAACCCCTTAAACCCCACCCACAAATATGATTGATGTATTAATCTGATAGAGAATCTTCCAAAGAAGAGATTGATATCATAATCTTGGATAAGCTCCTCCTCCTTCCTGAGATATGTCCATCCCACACATTGTTACTTTCACAAAATACGGCAAAAAAGCCCTGAGATATGTCCATCCCACCCATTGAAAGTTAGTTTTATTTTGAGCGAAAAAAATAAAAATCATAAATAATGTTTATTTTTGAGTTTTATTTTTTTTGCTCAAAAATAATGATTATGGCTGATTTTTTTTTTATTATTACTCAAAAATAATCATTACCATTGAAGAAAACTTTAAAAATCAAAAATTTAAAAATCATGACGGATATGCAAAGATTGTCAAAAAATAATAATAATGGTGCAATAAATTTTTTTTTATGTCTCTTCTAAGTGATTGATTTTTTGATTCAAAAAAACGAGCAATACTCATTATTTACGGTCCCTGGTGTTTCTAAAACTTTGCTAGTTTTATTCTAGACAGTTAATTCTGGACTTAATCTCTGCAACACCATTTCATTTTGATGCTTTGGGTTAGTACTGTTGCTGCAATAGCAATATTTGCCTCAGGCTTCAACATGAAATATGGTTGGAAAATTTCCGTTAACCTCTGTTCCATTTTAAAAATGCTTAGTTTATGCAGCCTATTGCTCAGTGTCATAAGAGTTGGTATTAAAAATCCTGTAATAATATTAATATAAATTTATATTTTAAAGAAGCAAAATATAAAAATTACATAATTAATGTTGCTTTCTCCTTGAAGAAAGTCCAGGGCCTTTGCAATTGGTTCTATTACCAAATTGTACATTTCCAGGTACTGTATGTCTCTTGCAGAAAAATGTGGCAAAGTCAACTTATCGCACAAATTGATTATATCTTCTTTGTAGCAAAGTAGCTTTTAAATTGCGTCATATAGTGAGTTCCAACGAGTAACAACGGGCAAAAGCAACGATGATCCCAGGTGTTCTTCGATTATTTCAGAAGCCTTTAGCCACTTGCACTTCTTGCATAAGTTGTAGCATTTATCGAATGTCTAAAAAAAATTAACATTCAACTCATTTTCACAAGTACAAAACATATTCTTTTGCATTAAAAAAATAAATTTTCGTTACATTTTTATTATTTGAGTTGGAATGTACTAGACGATTTTCAATGTTAACAATTTTTTTTTTTCAATTTTTGAGGATTTTTTTTTAATTTTGACAATTTTTTCAAATTTTGACGAATTTTTTAAATTTTGACGATTTTTTTTAATATTGACGATTTCTTAAGTTTTGACGATTTTTAATAATTTTGACGATTTTTATTAATTTTGATGATTTTTGAAATATTTACGATTTTTTTGCAAATGTATTTGCCACAGTATTGCCATAATTTCGCAAAATAAAAAAAAATAATTAAAAACAATCAAAAGTAATCTTTGAAAGTAATCGAATTATTTTTTGATTACTTTTTATTATTTTTGATTATTTTCTCGTAATTTTTATTAATCTTGATTATTTTTGGATTATCTGTAATCGTAATCAATTAGTAATCGTGCGAATCTGAAAATAATCGTTATATAATCATTACTTCACCTTTCAAAAAAAAAATAATCCAATTACTAATTATTACGATTAGTAATCATTACTTAACAGCTATGATTTTAACACGGTTATATCTCGGTATACCGTACGGAATATCTCTTTTGTGTCTGAAGCAAAGCCTCTGGACGAGAGGCTGGTTTTTATAATTTTTTAATGCAGAACTATATAATTTTATAATCTTTTTTATATTTCTCCAAAATTTTGACAAAAGTTACAGTAACTAATTTTTTTTTTTTAATAAAAAATCGTGTTTTTAAAGTTTTTTTTTTAAAAACATTTTAGCTCACGGGGTGTTGTCGTTAGAGATGAAAAAATTTAGGAATTATTATTAAACATGGTTATCTTTTTTTGAGGCACTCTAATAAACATATTTTTATATTTTTACCTCCCATATAAAAAGGTCCTTTTTTCACACTAAAAGCATAATAAAGTTCTACGTACCGTAACAAATTTTTAAGTAAAAATAATGAAAATAATGAAAAAAAAAAAAAAAATAAAAAATAAATTTAACTAAAGATTGCTGATGGGGGATGATGAACGGTGGGGGGGTGACTGGTTGGCTTAGAGGTTTTTGTATGGTTTTTTGGTTTTCGGTTTCAACAAGTCAAAATATCAGTGTATGTGAAATTTTCTTTAAAATACTAAAAACTTTTTGTAGGTTTTTATGGTTTTAAATATGTTTAAAAGGCATTTGAAAAAAAATATTTTCTTCTTCGTCAAGTGTTAAAAAGTTGGAAATAATTATCTAAGTTAAAGATTTTAAGTTGGAAAATGTTTAATTAAAATGTACCACAATTGCTAAACGAACACAATAAATTTAAGAAACTTTTAAAACCAAATGCATGCTTACATTTTTTGAATTGAGTTAAACTAAAATGGGGTTATAGAAAATTATTTAGAATTAAATGGCATGGCTGTTAAATTTTAGTAACATATTAAAAGTAGGGTAGAAGGTGGAGCATTCACCACTCTTTTTTTTTTAAGTGCTGTCGTTACTCAATCAACAATTTTTTCGGAAAAATGTAGTTTTATTTACAATTTTACACATCTTAACTTTAATTTGCATGTTTAACCTTTATATTTACACCCGCATACCTGAGTATGTTTTAAACACTCTAACTGGCAAACGATGTTTTGCAACGAAATTCATTCTTCAACAAAATTGTTTGTCGTTGCCTAATTTAGGTGATATGAGCCAAAATATTTAAGGGTGAATTTTGAAAACGAAAGCATATAAATCATTTCTCTTACCAAGATATAACTACACTCCAAAAATCATTTTTTTTCTGCTCCTATTTAAGAAGATATCACGATTTTCGCTTTTTGGAAAAAGCGAAATTAGGCGATAAAGTATCGAAACTTCAATTTATATTGATCAAACTTCAACGCTTTGCTATTAATATTTAATGTCTTGCTTCTGCCAAATTTCATAAAAATCCGTCTATTAGTTTATAAGTCAAGATAATGTCCTTTAAAGGAATCCTGATAAAATCCTGTCCTTGGTCCAAAGTGAGGACTTATAATTAAAGATAAAGCTTCAATCTTACTTATATTTTATTATAATGAGTTTTTAGTCAACTTTAATTGGTTTTTTTATTTTTGAAAACTATATTTTTTCAAAAATTTGAAGCTTTCTCGCTTCCTATCCGTGGACGGCACACGAAAAATTTCTTTGCATAATATTTAGCAAATTTAGTTTTCTATCGGAATATATTAATTTCTAAGTATAAAACGCTCATTTGACGCATTTGCGGTAAATTTTATGAAGACTGCCCTGAGGCAGCCATACCCGTTAGAGGGTTAATTTTTAAATTAATATATCTAGAGTTCTAAGTGCAGTATGGACTTGAAATTTTGGGTAGCATCCCATAATATAGTTTTCTAAATATCATTTTATAGAGAAAAAATTTGTAAAATTATTTTGTGACCAACTTTACAAAGAGGTTTTGATATTTACCCCTTACGTCTACACTCAACATACCCGGATATGCATGAATGTGCGCCCCGGTAGGCTAGTTGGTAGCGTGCTGGCTTATCAGTGCGGCGGTCGTGGGTTCGATACCCACCAGAGGCACTGGTCTGTTTTCGCTACAGCGCGTCGAAAGCCATAGCAGCTAGTGCTCGGTATGGTAATAGGATATAATTTGTAATTATATAATATGAAAAACCGCTAAATTGCAAATTTAATAAATCTGCAGTTTTGTGCATCAAATAAGTACCTCAAATAAGAATACAGGGAATTTTAAAGTCATTTTGTAGAAAAACTATTCCATAGATCGAAAAAAAGTACGCCATTGAAATAAGCGTGCCCGAAATATATAGAATTGGTGGTCATAGCCTTATTAATATTTAAAAGTTATAATTTTTTCCTCCTGTGTCATCATAATTATTATGTTTTATTCGATGTTGAAAAGAATTTTAATCCCGATTCCTTAATACCGATTTGGTATTGGAAACCCCATTTTGGTCCTTCACACCGAATACATGAATACAATGAATTCTATTGTGAAAAAATTATCTAATTTGAGTATTATATATCTATTTTTTTTTGGCAATGGAATTCATTAACGTCCGAAGGGCCATTTTGTAGCAATTAACAAATAGGGTTAAATACTTAATTTTTCTTTTCAGTTATGATGAAAATCGTTGCCGTCTCAAGAGAACTCTCTTTTGCATACATCGTTGTGTGGCCAATATTTTAGAACTATGGAATCTTAAATATAAAGAACTTACTTTAGTGGATGCCAATGAATTGGCAAAAGTGGAAACACCATTTGAGTTGTTTGAATTTGCGGTAATAATTTTGAATCCCCATGTTAGTGTCATAAATTAAAAAAGTAATTCAATTTTTTACAGTACGCTGTGGGAAGACATATTGAAAATACTAAAAATCTTTTAGAAACTCAATGGTATGGTGAAATACATAATATATTATTAAAGGCCAGTTTAAAAGGTCTCTTACCGGATGTACGAAAACTTAAGTTAATACAACGTTTTTATAATTGTGTGGCAGCTCTGATGACACAACAATTGGAAGATATGTGTATTAGAAGTTTACATAAATTTGCTGATTTTATATGTGATTATGGGGTAAGAAAGGCTGGGTTTACATTACGAGATTTCGATCAAGATTACGATCTTGAATCTTAAAGACTTTAATTATGAGAGAATATATTCATGATAACTACAGGGGAGAGTTTTTCTTCATTGTATATATTAAAATCTGAATCGAAATCTTGTAATGGAAATACAATAAAACCTTTTTACGATTTTTCAAAAACTGCTTAATTTTTTTATTCCGTATATAGAAATCCAATCCTGGCTTTAAAATCTCTCTTATGTTAGAAGATGAAGATGTTATTGTATTTAATCCAAATTTTTCTAAAATTCAAAATGAAATGACTCGCATTATAGATTCCATAGTTTTGGCTATACAAAATTTACCACGCATCGAAAGTAAACTTTATACGGATTTACGAATATCAGAAAAAACATGTTTGACTCCAGCTATACCCGAATCCATTATTACCGATACACGCAATCGTATTTGTATGCTGTTGGAAGAGCAGAGAATTGGTCCCGAATTAAGACTACAAGATTTTGATGATTATATTGATTTAATGAATGGTAGAGATTCTGAAAAAATTTCAAAATTTATGCATGGTGATCCAGCTTTTGAGGAATTCTGTGATATGGTATATCAATATCGTGATAAAGAAGATCAAATAGCACGTGATGTTTGGGGTGTTATACGTATGGGTCTATATGAATTTCATCGTGAGAAATTTATAACAAATTTAGAAACATTTGGTCGTTTTATGCAAGAACAACTGTTAACACGAATGGTTAATGATCAACAGGCTAAAATTTCAAAATTGGGCAAAGAATATGAATCCATAGCCAAAAAGGCTTTAACCATTCCCAAAGACACAGCCGAATTAATGAATTTGAAGGCGTATGTTATTAACACGGAAGAAAATGTAGTACCAGAAATGGAACAACGGCTGCGTCTTAATATGGCTCATATATTATGGCTAATGGATCATACACTATATTCACCGTTACAAATTAAAAACAATAGTAATACCTTTCAATGGTATTTGAAATTACCTTCCATCTTTGAAGAACATAGAGTTATTATAGCGGATAAAACTATAGAATATCAAGAGTTATTGAAAAAAACGCATAGAGGCTTTCCGGCGTGAATTGCAAACTCATTATGATCAGCTACAAACCTATGATGAATGGGGTGATATTAAACAATTATCGAAATATAAACGTAAAGCACAAATACTAGATAATCGCTTGGCAACTGCTATGGATACTATTGATTTGATCAATGAAGAAGAGATATCTTATGGTTGGGAACTTTCACAATATATTATACGAAAGAAGACGCATGATCAATTGAAACCGTATAAATCATTATATGATGCTGGTCAAGAATTTATGGATAAATATGATTTATGGATGAATTCTCAGGTGGGAAGTTTTGATCCGGATGAAATTGATAATGATGTTGCAACAATTTATCGCATTATACAAAAATTGGAAAAACAAATGGGTGATCATCCGACAACAATGATATTAGTAAAAGATGTGAGTAGAAATTCGAGGTTTTAAGAATATATGATTATAGCTGAAAACAAATTTTTGACTTTTGTAGCCCAATGAGGATATTTAGTTAAGAATAAAACAAATATTTTCCTCATGCTGGACGCCAACTTGTACAGGTAGCGGCGTTAGTAAAAATTAATATACAATCCTCTTTAATTGAGTGATGTAAACGACACCCAATTGGATTAGGATAGGTTGAAAAAGTGAAATTGGAAGTGTAGATAATCTTCAAAACGGACTCATGTATAAAACAGGGCGCTTAATCCCGAAAGTCGGCGAGCTCCCGTCTCTATATATTTCGGAAACTAAGCCCTGTTGACGAAACTCATAAGTGTGCCCCAGCGCATTCCACTGAGGTCATCCAACCTCACTGAAATAGACCAAGTACCTTTTACTTAGATCCCCCCCTATCCGTGCTTCTCCATAGAATCTTGATCGTCGCTCTGGTCCCGCGGTGTCCGTTATTATTATATAAGCAACAACCCTTAATTAATATTGTTCAGCCCGAAAAGCCTGGAAGGGTTTCGCGTTCTCGAATGATCAGAGAATAACCTTCCCTAGATACTTCGTCAGTCATCTCGTTTCCCGCGATGTTAGAGTGCCTCGAAAACCATATAATTTAAATACTGTGCCCGATTGAGAAGTTATTGATTTCCTCCTTGCACACGATCATTGTGGTTGATCTTTCAGAGTTCGAAAAGATTTCTTGAATAGCAGCATTGCTATACGTAAAGATCCCTATACTTTCGGTGAATTCTGGAACCTGGTTCCTTCATCCAATTGTCAACCATTCGTATAGAAGTGAATGCGTGAAATGTGCCTTTAAAGGTACATTCCAACCAGGACTCTCTGCTGGGGATTTCTCACTTGCCATTGAAAGACATTCCAAATTTTTTTATAATTATACATATTTAAGAATATTTAAACAACTATTTTTTTCCACTTATTTTCCAGATCAAAGGTCAAATCGAGGCTTTCCGTGAACACATGCCTATAATTAGTACTCTGGGTAATCCTGGCATGAAAGGACGCCATTGGGAATTAGTATCGGAAATGATAGGTTTCCCCATAAAAGTAACTTCCGATTTGACGTTGGCTCGTATTATTGAATATGGGTTGGAAGATTATGTTTCCAAATTTGAGGTTATATCAGAGAGTGCTACCAAAGAAAATAATTTAGAAAGAGCAATGGCAAAGATGGTCGTCGAGTGGGAAAATATATCATTTTCGGTATCGCCATACAGGTAAGTGATGTTTAAGTATCTTTTGTACCTACAGCAGACTGTTCACGATATTTCTAACAATGATGAGAATCTATTTGCAATCCTCTTTCAAGCTTAACATTCCGATTTAAATTGAATTTGACCTCCAATCGCAGATCTTTATGTACATCTTTTACAATATTATTCACGAATATGTTTACCTATCTACTCGGCTGCTCCCAAATCTTAGACTGCACTTTGCTTTCTTTCCAAAACTGACCGGTTCTTAACAATGATTGCCACAGTACGGGTCCCGTAATTTTAAAGAAACCTGTAATTTTTACATGTCGGTACTACAGCAATGCGAAATCGATCCCTTGTGACATTTCACAGGACTAACTTTAGACTTGTCACTGTACCATTATTAAAAACACAGTTCGGTGACGTGTTCTAGTGTAGTTTAGAGATTTATCCTACACTTAAAGGAATTTCTTTTAAATACAAATATTGTAAAAGCGATGCGTATTGTTAAGGTGATGCGTTTTAGAATCCCTCTCGGACCTGCTTTAATTTTGTTATCGAAGTTTGCTAGCACACCACTAGCCGAAGAAAATTATCCGTTTTGCCCTATTTCTTTCAATTTTTGAGACAATGGTCATTTATAAAAAGAATATTAGTGATGACATTTTTCTATGAAATTATGAAGAAGTTACGAAGCTACTTTGTTTTATGAATTGAGGATTTTTGGTAACGCAAAATTAAACATGTAAGGACCTGTCAGTAGATAAAGTCTGCATTAAATTAGCGGATGAAGATATTTTTAATTTATAAATAAACACTGTACGGTTTTTTGTTCAACAAAAACAAATGATCTTGTACTTGAATAATCTTTCTCACATCATAATGCATAATAGATCGAAAAATAAACTTTTCATTTTAATATTTGAAAATTTAAAAGTAAAATGCTTATGTAAGAATTTTCAAGGGAAAATATGTGCACAAGTTATTTCGTGCGCAAGCCTTATGATGAAACTTTGTTCTCTGACTGTGGGACATGTCATCTAACTGAGTTTTATAGGAGAGTTTAGTAAACTCGTCTTAGGTTAGTTACATTTCTCCTTCTAGGACAACAATATGTCAAAGCGAAAGACCCTTTTTATATAACGCAACCGCTCCTTAGGCGGATAAAATAAATTCCCCACTAACATGAAGGGTTATTTAGAGATGGGAATAAATAGTAGGAAACCATCTACGGAATTAACCATTTGGATGTATACCCAAATATGGTGTATATTCTCATACATTCATAATTAACAATGTTTCTAAAAATTGGCAGAGAGTTTTAGTATTTTTCAGGCAAGAGTTCTGGCTACCAAATATGATACAGGGCAATAATGGAATGTTACACACTTCCTTGCTGCCCTTCTCACCATCAACATATTCACTTTATTTTGTATTATCTCTAGCAATTATAAGGCAGAACTGCCAATTCGACTAGCAGTGGTAACTTTTGTTTGGATTTCTGGTTAGAGAGTCTTTTATGAAAACGAACTGGTAGACTAGTTGGCTTTAGAAGTTGTTGCAAGGCCGCTGGGAGCTAAAGCTACATGAATGACAGCGAGACTTGATTTTTTATGTTTAATTTTTGTCATTAAAATTGTTTACTACAACTTTAACTCCAGTTGGTCATTGTAAGGCAGAATTGACAAGTTAAATTTGCTTATCCGGTCTTTTGTGTTATCTAGAGTTTCTCTCAATCAGTGAAGCTAACACTCCTGTTTGGCAAAATATTTCAAATGTTGGAATGCAAAATAAAGGAGCTTCCTAAAAACCTAAGTCTCCTATAAAGGATCCCAGGACAATCGCAGAGAATATCTTCTGACATCTCAGACATCAATTCACAAAGCCTAAATATTTCCTTCTGACCCTTCTAATGTCGGCAGTAGCTACACTCAAGGAAAACAGTTTCATCTTATTGATAAAACTTTTCAATAAATCGTTTGTCATCCCCAACTAAATTTTTCTCAAATATTTCAAATAATTAAAAAATGTGGCAACTCTGGGTCCACTATGTAGGCAATATGGGTATACAAGTTTTTGTATTCTTGCGTACTTTAAGCTTTCTTACAAATAAATCTAGTTTTCGTAAATTAAAGACAAGTTTTCAAACAAAATCAAATTACTTTTTAACCCTTAAACCTCTAAAAAAACACGTTTCTCTTTTTTGCTCCTTTACAACATATCCACAGTTCATTAAAACCTACGAGTTCGGGTCAGGATGCCCCCCTTGTTAGTTTATGAACTACGTAGTAAATTTCTAACAAATTACAAAAGTTAATTAACTGTATACAGCTAGTAAATTTTACCCAGCTTATTGAATTTGGAGCCATCCCCTGCATCTGTGAAATTATTGCAAAATCCTCTTTAGTCCTGCCTTTTACCATATTCCTAGAACTTCTTTTCCATTAATATCCATATTTATTCCACTTCTTAAAATTTTACAGAGATTCAGGTACTTATAAATTGGCTTCTGTGGATGAAATACAAGTTCTTTTAGATGATCAAATTATTAAAACTCAAACCATGAAAAGTTCACCATATATTAAACCATTTGAAAAGGATATATTGTAAGTAAAACTTTAGTTGTTAAAGGTATTTTTAATATGGATTTTTTATACGGATTTTAGAAAATGGGAAGCTAAGTTAATACTATTACAAGACATATTAGATGATTGGTTAAAGGTGCAGGCAACTTGGATGTATTTGGAGCCTATATTTTCAAGCCCTGATATACAACAGCAAATGCCGGAAGAGGGTAGACGTTTTAGTGCTGTCGATAAGGTAGCGTAGAAAATTTTTGGATGTTTACAGGATTTTTGTTAAAAAAACATATAATATTTTTCATTACAGATTTGGAAAGAATTAATGAAACAAGTTAATAGTGATTCCCGAGTCATGACGGTGGTAGAAATTAATAAAATGTCTGAAAATTTAAAGAAAGCCTTTAATCTTTTGGAAATTATACAAAAGGGTTTAAATGCGGTAAGTTCAGAAAAATATTCTACTAATACCAAAAATTTCACCGTCTTTATAAAAAAGCTTAATCAATTTTCAATCAAAACACATGTCATTAATATGAGAACATGATGTATTAGGCCAAAATTGATAAATATTTTTCTACTGTAACATAACCTTAAAACATATTTTCTTTTATTTTGTAGTATCTCGAAAAGAAACGTTTGTATTTTCCTCGTTTCTTCTTCTTATCAAATGATGAATTATTGGAAATTCTTTCCGAAACTAAAGATCCTACACGTGTTCAACCTCATCTTAAAAAGTGTTTTGAAGGTATAGCCACTTTAAAATTCACCGAAGAATTAGAAGTTACCATTATGCGTTCTTCCGAACGT
This sequence comes from Delia radicum, assembly GCA_021234595.1. Lineage (NCBI taxonomy): Eukaryota > Metazoa > Arthropoda > Insecta > Diptera > Anthomyiidae > Delia > Delia radicum. The sequence continues at coordinate 31,475 of JAEKOY010000097.1, read as the reverse complement.
GAGGAAGTGGAATTAGTTGATATCATATCTACGGCTAAAGCAAGAGGTCAGGTGGAAAAGTGGCTTTTGGAATTGGAACTTGATATGAAAAAGAGTTTACATCGTAAAATGAGTGAAGCTTTTCATAGTTATCCAAAAAGTATTAGACATGAATGGGTCTTAATATGGCCGGGCCAATGTATACAATCTATATCTTTAACCTATTGGACTTTATATATAACGGAATGCTTTTTATCGGATGATCCACGTAAAAGTTTACACAAGTATTTAGATACAAATGTAGCACAAATATCTCGAATTGTTGATCTGGTCAGAGGTGATTTAAGTTCACAAAATCGTATTACTTTAGGAGCATTGGTGGTATTGGATGTTCATGCTCGTGATGTTTTGGCGGAAATGGTGGAAAAAGGAGTTTCAGAATTAAATGACTTTCAGTGGTTATGTCAGGTGAGTAAACTATTTGTACGAAGAGTAGGAGTTTGAAAATGAAAATGCTTTTATTTCGATGTATAATTGCTTTCTTTGTCCAGGGCGCCACATTTGTGTCGGAAATTTTAATTAACTTGCAATTTGCGCTTCTTAAATATCTCCGACTTCTATGAAACTACCATGTTTAATGGAGAGTTGAAATCTAATACTGACCTGTAATAGCTTTTGAGATATCTGGGCGACTGTGGATGAAAGATCTCTAGAATACAAACATAGAACTCGACAGCCGGGGGCGTAGAAATATTGGTATTATATTTGTTTCTGTGCGTAATAAGTGATATAATAACCAGCGCTTTGGGCTTAAAGTAGTGTTGTGCGAGTGAATAGGAGCAAAACATTACTAGTACTTTTCACCAGGAGAACTAAGATTCTTGTCTTTAGACTTTAGCGCTTACAGGGCTGTGAGCACTCTTTAACGGACAATGGCATTATCATTGACACTTAACTTTCGTTGAAACTTAACATCGAACACAGGGTGTAAGAATTTACAGTGGATTTTTATACTTGGATTTTGAGCCCAAAGATGTTCCTGTGGATGCACATGACTTTATTACGTCTGATACTTATTTATAGATCGCCTGTGTTATGGATGGCCACTGTCAGGCGGTTTATTTAGAAACAGCTTTACAGTATGCAACATTCGGAGTAACTTGTGCTTTGGAGACGCTTAACGCTATGTTTCACATTATGACCCCACAAACATACGAGGCTTCTGGGTCTTTTGCTCCTGCACCTGCGCAGACCAAGAACGGCTTTCGATAGGTCATTAAAAGTTAAATTTACTTACAGATGGAAATGGGATAGGGATAATTTTACGGGACATTTTGATATTGTGTTTACACTGACGGCTTTAAGATGATCTGCTGCTTTATATCCGGTATTTACTGTGAGACGTTGGATATTCCGACTCCTATAGGCTGCCCAAAGATGCTTTTTTTAGTCTGAAATTCTATCAATTACGGTGGAGAGTAGGTCACTTTTTCAAAGGAAAAAACTGTCATTTTTGTCGGCAGCCTGGCGGTTCTCACGCCTTTTGACTCTTACTTAAGTACATTCACCCTTGTTCCACCATCACTCTTTTATGGGTCTCTGGACATATGAACTTCTATGGGAATGAACGATCAGGCGGGAGGGCAGGTTCTGTGTTGGATATGTCCACAACGGTGTCAGTTGCAGTATCACTTGGGACCATATAAGTCGGTATAGGTACTTGCGGAAACTATATTCAAATTGATAAAATGCCTTCTTTGTAGTGAAATAAGTTGCCTTTCAAGACTGACATCTGTATTGACGGGTGGTCATTGTAGGATTGGTCGGCATGCGGATAGACTAGGACTTGGACTATAATACACAGTTCCGCAGCTGCGGACCACCTGCAGATATAGATACTATACACATACTATGCATAGCTCTTCTCGGCGCTAATCATAGGACTTTCAGGAAGCATATGCTTGACGAATTATCTGAGATATCAAAAATTGGGCTGGGTGATCTGATTATATATCTCTACTTTGGGCTTGATTTATCACTTTCAACATCCGAGTGGTGTGGTTTTTTCAAACGAAGTCATCGAACACATTTCTTGCTGCTCGCATGGTGTAAGCTGCCACTTGAACCAACCTACTAACCCACTGTAACTTGTATAAAACAAATTGGACGTTTTTGATAAAATCGTTGATTTTTAGTTGGGGACATTTCTTGTTGGAAGTTATGACACCTTTGGTACACTTTTAAGGGACATGTGTCCCGATTTACGTTTGTTCGAACAGCGACGAATAACTGGGTTCGGTTATCAATTATGTGCAGAAATCCCAACAATGAGGTCCAAGAATAGATTGCGCTTGACAAATATTTACCACCTTAATGTAAACGTTTTTATGCAGTTCTTAAAAGCAAGGTTTCGCCGGTGTCACCTACCAATTTTGATGAAATTTTAAAAGCGGTATAAATTTGACAGCGGTCCAATTTCACATTTAGGTGTAAAAGGATAAAAATTGTAGTTTTTTAGTATTTCTTACGATATTTCATACACTATACGAAAATGAGATATAACACGAAAGATACACTCAAAATAGTTTGTAGTTTAAATCAACTGAAAATGTAATTTAACATAAATGATAAATCACTTAAATCTACATACTTTTATTTAAACTTATTATTTATTTTTAAATATTGTTCAAATATCTAACAAATCCGTATTAACAAATGAATAATAAGTTAAAAATAAATGTTCAAGTTTTAACTACAGATCAGTAAAAATAAATGTTCGAGTTATTTGAAATTATTTCAGTTTATTTGATTTTGTTTGTTTTTATCTTCTAAAAAATGTAGACACACACACATGTAGTGTTTGAATGGCTCTAGTATTTGTGGAAACTTTTTAAATTTCTTGTAATTTGACTTGAAATAATTTTGTATATTAACAAAATATTTAAATAAAAAACTGATTGGATTTTTTTTAATAAATAAAAATTAAAATTTATAGTAACTGTAAAGGCACCCATACACTACGCAATATTCTTGTGCAACTTTTGCTATTGTGCAAAATATTACCAAAATATTAAAATATCATACTGAAAGGTTGTACATATATTGGAAAGCATCAAAAAGGTTTTGATTCTTAATGCGCAATCATGAAATGTGAAAAATATTTTATAGTGTGGTGGCCGCGTTTCGCCATTTTTATATCCCTACACAACAGAACAAAAGAGTGGTTCCATATTTTGTACATCTTGTTTGCACTGTATAAGGCAAAAAGACAATAATACTGGCAATAATATTTTTGTTATTTTATTAATTAATAATCATATAATAACAAATTATATACTATTACCCTAACCGAACAGCTACTATGGCCTTCGGCGCGTTGTAGCGAAAACAGACTAGTGCCTCTGGTGGGAATCGAACCCACGACCCCCGCACTGATAAGCCAGCACGCTACCAACTAGTCTACCGGGGCGCACGACAATAATATTTATAATCATATTATAACGGAAAAAAATAAACTACAATATTGAAATTGTATGAAATTTGAAATTAATGGAAATGATAAATGAAGCTGAAAAAATCAGTAAATAGTAGCAAATTATTTTGAACAAATATATAAAAAAGTTGAAATATTATTAAACTACAAAAAGTAAACTACATAATATTTTGAGTGTATCTGTATCGCATACAATTATTTTAAAAATTTACTTAAAAAGTGGTTTGAACATTTTTGAATCCCATTTTGACATACATTTTAGATTCATTAGATTCATATATTTAATTAAAAATTCATTCCATTACAGCTTCGTTATTATTGGGAGGATAATATTTTGGATACTCGTATGATAAATTGTTCTTTAAAATATGGTTACGAATATTTGGGCAATACTACACGTCTTGTGGTTACACCACTAACAGATCGTTGTTATCGTACTTTGTTTAGTGCGTTGCATCTCCATTTGGGTGGTGCTCCGGAGGGCCCAGCTGGAACTGGTAAAACTGAAACTACCAAAGATTTGGCCAAAGCGGTGGCCAAACAATGTGTGGTCTTCAATTGTTCGGACGGCTTGGATTATCTGGCCTTGGGTAAATTCTTTAAAGGTTTAGCTTCATGTGGTGCCTGGTCATGTTTTGACTGAATTTAATCGCATTGATTTGGAAGTGTTGTCTGTGGTGGCCCAACAAATATTAACTATACAAGCGTGGAATTAACTCAGGCAGTCCTACTTTGCTGTTTGAAGGCACTACTCTTACATTGGATCCCACTTGTGCAGTATTTATAACCATGAATCCCGGTTATGCTGGTCGTTCCGAATTGCCTGATAATTTAAAAGTAAGAAAACGTTTTTCGTCAAAAGACTTTATATTTAAAACTATTTTTCTTAGGCTCTCTTCCGTTCTGTTGCCATGATGGTTCCCGATTATGCTCTCATTTCTGAAATTGAATTATATTCTTGTGGTTTCTTAACAGCCAAACCATTATCGGTTAAAATTGTGGCCACTTATCGTTTATGTTCAGAGCAATTAAGTACCCAATGTCATTATGATTATGGCATGCGTGCTGTTAAGTCAGTACTTAAAGCTGCCGGTGCTTTAAAGCTACGCTATCGTGATGAAAATGAAGATATTTTGGTATTACGTTCGATTAAAGATGTCAATTTACCAAAATTTCTTAATCAAGATGTACCACTATTTCAAGGCATTACTTCTGACCTGTTTCCAGGTACAGTTTTACCCGAAGCAGATTATGTTGTATTTAATGAGTGTTGCCAATTGGCTTGTGATAAGAATAATAAACAATGTACTCCTTTCTTTTTGGAAAAAGTACAGCAGGTTAGTTGTTTAAATGTTGCATTTAATTTTTTAATTTCATTTTAATTCTTCTTCAGTTGTACGAAATGATTGTGGTAAGACATGGTTTAATGTTGGTAGGTTTACCATTTGGTGGCAAGACTACTTGCTATAGAATTCTAGCAGATACATTGGAATGTATGGAGAAAAGGGTAAGTTTAAAGTTAAAAAAAAAATTATAATGTAAACAAAGATTTTGCATTCATTTCTGTTTACTCCTATGAGGAGCATAGGGCAGCAAGAAGTACTTTCCAATCTTCCCTATATTCCGCACGATGTTTAATTTAAGTCCACTTTAGATATACACTTAGAAAACTATGTAGGTAAAAACCACTGCATATGAAGTCAAAAACAAATGAAATTTCATTTCAGTAAATTCAACTAACATTGCCATTTGTTTTTTACTGTTCAAAATATGAACCAAAATTGCAGTAAAAATGAACCACATATGTAGTAAAAAATAAACAAACATTTATTTGTTTTATTTTTCAAATAAAAAAAAAACTACTGTATAAAATGAATTTAAAATCATAATACAGTAATTTGATGTGGTTTGTTTTTTTGAATGAACTACAATTCTAGTCAAAACTGAAATTTCTTCTACAAATTACTATTTTTTCATTTAAAAATAAAGGTACTGTATTACAACTCAAACATTCGGAACTTTTTTCATTTCTTCTTTTATTTTTTTGCTTTATATGATTAGGATTACTTTACTTTAGCTATAACGCGTTTAAATTTTAGCGTAAAAATATTTCCAGCACGTTCACAAATTAATTCTGTTATTAAATGTTACCATTACAATGACTTATAAAATATCTTAATATTCTGAGTTGGTACGTAATGATTTTGCCAATAGTACTTGTGTCCGAATGGGTTTTAGGTGCACTCGAGTGTTTTCTGTTGTATTACTATCACTCTGTCAACGTCCCAAATCGGGCGCCATTTATGTGCCTGTTAAACTTTCCAGGGCCCTTCCCAGATGTGGCCCACGGAAGTAAATCGGTCACATAAATGACGATAAACGTAAGAAATCAACGGCAATAAGTTCGAGGTCAAAGGAATTGCTACAGTTTTGGTCGAAAAAGCTGTGATATTAATTAACCACTTCTGACATTTCGGCGGCGTCTTACAAATAAAAAGCATTGTTATTCTCAAGGAAGTTGAGTAAGTTTATTCCACATATATACGGGAGTTTATATCACATAATGCTCTATACGATCCACTGGATAAACTACAAACGGATGTTATATACTAGCTAAAAGGGTGTTACGACGGTGTTTTTGTTGGATTTGAAATATTAACAAAAATAGATTTGGAAATTTAATATTCGACAAACAAACAATTTTTTGAATAAAAGTTATAACTGTTACAACCCTCAAAAATAATACCTTGCGGATTGAAAAAGATGATCAAAAATTTCAACATTTTTGTATTAAAACATATCTAAAATTTAAAAAATTCATATTTTTTGTACGCAATATTAAAGTACTCGGGAAGGCAACAAATTTGATGCCGATATTGCCTATGATGTATGCCCAGGGTTGCCACTTATTTGAAATATTTAAAATATGGGTTATAAAAGCTATTCGGGAAAAGTCGTGTTAATGCTGAACGATTACGAAAATTGTAAAAAAGAGGCACAGACACCCTCTAAATAAAATAAGCCTAATTATATGAACTCAAACCAGCAACAACTATGCGTACAAATGTGGTACTCGAAAATTAATAGTTAATAATTTAATACCCAATTGGCCAATACTTAAATAACATATATATGAAATATATTACACAAAATAGGTAATTTTTGCCTCCACCATTTAACCGCTAAACATGAGATTACGCACCTAAAATATACGTGTCTAATATTTTGTTATTCTCTTCAACATATCCAAGTTTCATTCAAATCCGAGGATTCATCCACAGATTAGCTTAGAGTCAGTGAATATTTGGTTAGCCGGTAGCAACTAATAGCGGCAAAAACCTTATTATCTATGAAACAAAATTTTCAGTTGAAGTGCAGATAAAAATGGTTGAGCTCAGCTCAACATGCCTTTTAAAGAATATATTTTTCGAACAAACTGTCACCAATATACTTTCGACTTTTGCTCCAGCATATGACAGTTGAGGTGTTAGGTTTAGAGCACCTTTCCAAATATATCCTAAATACTTTTGTATACCATAATGACTATTGTGATAATACTTCCTGACATCTTGACTATATCTTCAATCTTAAATCATGCAGATTCCCTTAAAAATTCTGAAGCAGTTTAAGTCTTAAGTCGTTGCTTCTTTAGTTACGGACATTCGAAAAACAGATGCTTATCTTCTCAACCTCGCCACATCAACCGCGTGAGTAATCCTAGAACAAAGAAATATCGTCTATCGCGTAGTGTCTAGTGAGGATTTTAGTAAGTAAGAGCTTAGATCCAATTTAAAATTACCGTTCGACGAGAATGAACACCTTGTCCTTGCCTCTAACTTATCGCAGATCTTAATGAGATTTTTTACCAAAGGAATCAAGACAATAGTTTGTGACCTGTTCTGTCATGGGACCGATAAATTTTCCCTTGCAGTTTTTCGTATCGGATTTCGAGTTCACAGAGATACTATTATGTGATGGATCTATATCGCTGTCTGTTATTATTTATTTAAAATTACCGTTCGACGAGAATGAACACCTCGTCCTTGCCTCTGTGTCTAACTTATCGCAGATCTTAATGAGATTTTTTACCAAAGGAATCAAGACAATAGTTTGTGACCTCTTCTGTCATGGGACCGATAAATTTTCCCTTGCAGTTTTTCGTATCGGATTTCGAGTTCACAGAGATACTATTCTGTGATGGATCTATATCACTGTCTGTTATTATATATTACTTACTATTTTTACTATTGTGTCTGGAAAACGCTACAGTCGTTACGATGTCGGATAGAGTTTTAATTTTTAACTTCGAATCGTTTATAAAAACCTTTGCCATCGATTTTTCGCAGCGATTGTTTCTCTTTAATCTAAACATTTCCTTTAATGTAATGCTCTTGATGTATACTACTATCGATTATTTATTTTCTTTCCTCTAAAACAAATTCAAATTTCAGCGAAATCAATGGGTGGCCACTAGGACACCTTAGTTAGTTTACAAAATATTCTTCAAGCCAATTTTAAGTTTTTCAGTAACAAATTTAACATCAGAATATCTTGTCTAATTTTCGAAAAGATTGTTCAAGATTTATCAAAGATTTCTAACCATTTTTTTGAATTTTCAGAATGCTGGTGAAAATCGTGCAATTTTTACCATAATTAATCCAAAAGCCATTACCATGGGTCAATTATATGGACAATTCGATGCTGTATCTCACGAATGGAGTGATGGTATTTTAGCCGTTAGCTATAGACAATTTGCAGTCTCTGAAACTCCAGATCGTAAATGGTTAATATTTGATGGTCCAGTCGATGCTATATGGATTGAGAATATGAATACCGTATTAGATGATAATAAAAAGCTCTGTTTAATGTCGGGAGAAATTATACAACTTTCACCGACAACAAATTTAATATTTGAACCCATGGACTTAGAGGTGGCTTCTCCAGCTACAGTATCGCGCTGTGGTATGATATATTTAGAACCCTCATCCCTGGGCTGGGAACCTTTAGTTACATCATGGAAAAATAATTTACCAGAAAGCTTTCATGCAGTTGCGAAACAACTTATAACAACTTTAGTTAATCGTTTTTGTCCCATACTATTGTATATTGTAAGAAAATCAAGTCTTTTCGAAATCTCGCCTACATCAGATGCAAATTTAATGACTTCGCTGATGAATATATTCGATTGTTACCTGGATGATTTTAAAGATGAAAAATATGTACAAAATCTAACGGATTTAGATATGAGAGCACAAATTGAAGGTGTATTTCTATTCTCCTGCATATGGTCCATTGGTGGTTCCTTGGATTCAAATAGTCGTGATAAATTTAATATTGTTTTTAGAGCTTTAATGGAAAAGAATTTTCCCGAGAATTTATATGAAACATTTGGTATACCAGAAAATTTATATGTTCCAGTTACTGAGCAAGCCATTTATATTTCCTATACCCAAACAGGGTTCGATATTCGATTATAGGTTTATTAAGGAGGGTAAAGGTAAATGGAAAGCTTGGCAAGATGATGTTACAGCAGCAGCACCCATACCCAGAGATATACCCGTAAATCAAATAATTATAACCACTAATGAAAATGTTAGAATGACGGCGCTGTTGGATCTTTTAGTAAGACATTCTAAACCGGTAATGTTTGTGGGTCCCACGGGTACTGGCAAGAGTTGTTATGTTATTGATTATATGCTAAAGAGAATGGATTTGAATATTTTTAAGCCCTTACTCATAAACTTTTCGGCTCAAACTTCTGCCAATCAAACCCAAGATATTGTTATGTCTAAATTAGATAAACGACGTAAAGGAGTATTTGGTCCCCCTTTAAATAAACGTTTTGTAATTTTTGTGGATGATGTATCAATGCCATTGAAAGAAAATTATGGCGCCCAACCTGCCATCGAACTATTGCGTATGATGTTAGATCATTGGATGTGGTATGATCGTAAAGCTATTATACCCATGAAATTAATAGATCTACAAATGATTTGTGCCATGGGTCCACCCTCGACTGGCAATACTATAACGCCACGTTTCCAGAGACATTTCAATGTTTTATCCATTGATGAATTTAATGATGATATATTGAAAACTATTTTTAGTAAGATTGTATTATGGCATTTGGATACAAGGTAAGATATGTTGCTTGACACAAATACGTGGTTTTTATTAATGTCGGACTTGGACCCAATAAAAACATCTTCTTAAAATCTTTTTCAAGCGATGGTTGATCTTGACCTTATTTGTAAATCATTTAACCACATTCTTAATATTTATTATTTACAGAGGTTTCTCTAAGGAATTTGATCCCTGTATCGATGAAATTGTTGATGCTACGTTGAAAATATATAATCGAGCTAAAATGAATTTATTACCTACTCCCGCCAAATCCCACTATCTATTCAATTTACGTGACTTTTCTCGTGTCATACAGGGAGTTCTGCTGTCAGTTCCCGAAGCCACCGAAGATATGAGCTCAATGCGTCGTTTATGGGTCCATGAAGTGCTTAGAGTCTATGGTGATCGTTTGGTCGAGGACAATGACCGTTCTTGGTTATTTAAAGCTTTATGTGAGCAAATGCAAGATAGTTTTAAAACTGCACCCGAAGATCTTTTTGAACGTTTAGTGCAAAAGGGTGAACAATTAACGGAGGCCGATTTTAGAAGTTTAATTTATTGTGATTTTACCAATCCTAAAGCGGATACTAAGAATTATATAGAAGTTCAAGATTTGGAAGAACTTAGAAATGTTGTTGAATCCTATTTGGTGGAGTATAATAATATGTCAAAGAAACCTATGAACTTGGTACTCTTCCGCTTTGCTGTGGAACATTTATCGAGAATATGTCGCATAATAAAGCAGCCACGGAGTCATGCTCTACTGATTGGGGTCGGTGGATCCGGACGTCAGAGCTTAACTCGTTTGGCTTCGCATATATGTGATTACGAATTGTTTCAAGTTGAAATATCTCGATTATATGGACCAAATGAATGGCATGAAGATATCAAGATTATATTAAGAAAAATAAGTTCTTCCGAAATGCATGGAGTATTTTTGTTCACAGATGTACAGGTAAAATTTTGATCATAAAATTCTCTGGAACTGGAAAAAATTGTATTTATTAAGCGATAAAGGATAAATAAACACGAAAGGGAAATTGTGGTAAACGAGAACTATGGAAATCTAGAAGTAGAGCTATGGATATCTTAAAAATTTGCATCTAGTTTTTCTCTCTATCCAAATTTTGTCTCGTGTTTTAACACAAAATATATTACAGGATTCTCTTTTCGATTTTTATGAAATTCGTGTATGTGAAAAACAGATCTAAAAATTAAACTCTGTTGGGTGGTTCCTCCAGATTTCGGTGACATTTTGATATTATATATAGGTGACGATATTACTTTACCTGGCCTTTTTTAACACTTTTGGATAGTTCATCCAAATACCCTTTGATACCAAATTTGTATATTGTTTCTTTGAAAGAAACTTGAATAAAAAGCCGATAACGGGAAAGTGTGGTATTTTTTTACCCTAAATTTGAATCCTTGAAGGTGAAATTGGGCTGCTAAAAAAGTACTCATTCTTATTTATTTTGTGTCCTCCATCACATATCTAAATATGGCAATCGGAGGGTCAGTGGTGAGTCCCTGTACACTGATAGAATTATCTGCATGATATCAATGTATTAGATCTATGAATTGTCACAGGAGTTCATCCATTGAAACTTTTCTTTAAATAAATGCAGTTTTTCATAAAATATAATGAAAATTTTCCTATTATTTATTAAAAATTTCATACGACTAATAAAAAGTTTAATTAAAAATATTTTCGTTAAAACTATGAAGCTTTTTCATAAAGTTTAAGGAGAATTTCATTCACATTGTGAAGAAACTTCATTAATTGTATTCGCGGTAAATTAATTTTCGTAAAATGAAAGAAACTTTCTTGTATTTTATGTGTTACAAAAGTTTTTGCATGGATAATTGGAGAGAGATTTTTACTGGTAACTTTTTCAACAATTTTGAAATTGCCAAAAAACCGAAAAAAAATTTTCTTAGATTTCTCTGTCACATAATGAAATTTCTCTAAAATCGAAAAGTAAATCTTGGATTACATTCCTAGCAAGAAAAATTATTAATCAGATTTTTATTTTAACCAGATCAAAGATGAATCCTTCTTAGAGGATATTAATAATTTACTTAACTCTGGTGAAGTTCCCAATTTGTTTACGAATGAAGAAAAACTTGAAGTGATAGAGAAAATGTCACAAATTGATAAACAAAGAGATAAGGCAATACAAACTGATGGAAGTCCGGTGGCCCTATTTAATTTTTTTGTTACGGTAATTTTATTTTCAAAATTAATTTCAATCTATTGAAACTGCTTTATTTTTAGACCTGCAAAGATCAACTGCACATTGTTTTGGCCATGTCACCGATTGGAGAAGCTTTGCGTGTTCGTATACGTAAATTTCCCTCTATAGTTAATTGTTGTACAATTGATTGGTTCCAAGCTTGGCCAGAGGACGCTCTATTGGCTGTTTCCACACGCTTTTTGGCTAAAGAAGATCTTACCGATTTGGAAAGAACCGCTGCTATTGATATGTGTATGGAATTCCATACTTCTACGCAAGCTTTATCAGAAGCTTTCTTTTTGAGATTAAAACGTCACAATTATGTAACGCCTACTTCATATTTGGAGCTTATACAAACCTTTAAAACTTTACTGAATAAAAAGAGAACGTAAGTAATTGAGAGAGTTAAATATTTAAAAATTTTAAGTAAAGCTTTATTATGAGCTTTTACCGGTCACGGGGATATAACTTCAGAAAGTCCAGGTTCGTTAAAGTTAGTGACGGAGGATGCAAAATGAAATTTCATAAAATCGATTAAAGAAATCAGGGGATACCAGCGTTGATATTCAACAAAGCCATTTCACGATTATTGTAAAAAATCTTTTCAAAAATCAGTAAACTTAGTTGGTTTTTCACTCTAAATTAGAACTGCTTTCCGGCGCAACTTTTTAAATTAACGTCCTCGTTATGAATTTATTCGGGCTGCCTTTATAGTGAAAAACATTTTCACATGCCGTTTTCGTAGAAGCAGGACATTGATCCCTTGTGACATGCCATAGAACTAACCAGGGACATACCAAAATTTGTTTCTATTTGGAATATGAAGTTCAGTGACATGTGCCTAGTTTAGTTGTGTTAAATGGAAGACTTATTAATTTGTTTTGTTTTTTTTTTAACAATTTATGTAATAACACAAATAAGCACACTTCGATAATTCAAATATCGTTCACCCTTCCATTTGTTTTGTCCATTCCGTTTCATTCCATATTGTTCAACATGTTTGGTGTTTTAGTTTCATCCATTCCCAGTTTCAACCCATGTTGACGCACTCTGATAATACAAATTTCTATTTCATTCTGTTTCGCTGTTTTTAATGTTCCAATTCCGCTTGTTTTCTGCTTTATTCAATTATCGAAGTGTTTCAAATTTATATTATGAAGTAAATTGCTAAAATATAAGTCACCCTTTGATTGTTTTAAAAAATAAATTCCTCGGGATTTCCCCAGGGTGTGAGTGTCACTCAGTTTTCGAGATACTGGCCATTAAAAGAATTAACATTTTATAAAAAGACCAGTAGGTATCTTGAATACTAAACGAAATACCGAATAGCACAAAATCTGTACAAAACAGGATTATGACAACAACTCGATAATGCAGTTTTATGAATTTCTGTGATAAGCACAATCCAATAATTCAAATTTGGTTTCCTGTTTCATACCTTTCGCTCCTCATGTTTAATGTTCCAGTTCCAATCGCTCCCCTTTCTATATCATGCCGTTCCTGGTTGAAAACTAAAACTAATATGAAATTTAATAGATATAAATAAGTAACGTTACTAATTTACTTACTCAACACCGCCTTTAACAATCCGCTGGAACTAGGATGGTGAAAAGTAGCAAGCAGGTTCATACTTATTTGTAGACTTTTGCTAGGACTGGATTCCTGGAAATTTTATACGAGGAGTGGAAAAATCTGACCCTTTGCAGCTTATCCAAACCGCTGAAGTTAGCAACTTGTTATGTGGAGTTCTACTCCATCGTGAACGTTTCTACGACGGGATTTCTGAAATTTTTTTCGGAGAGGATCACCAAGGAAAAAGTTTCCCCTTGATCCCCTGCAAAAACCACTATGTCAAGAAATTTTACGGCCTACAAATATGAAATTCAAAGTATTTCTTTCCTGGAAAATGTTACAATCCAAACCCCTTTGGCTATAAGCATGAAATATGTGTTAGCCTACTTAGAATATGGCTTAATTTATTGATAAGGTACATTTTGGAATTTTCACCAGGAACGAAATAACAATAGGGGTTTATAAGAAGTAAAGATTCCTCTTCAACGGCCTGCCCAATCCTACTAGATTGGGTACTTAAAATTTTGTATGTAAGTTTCTCCTCTGGCGTTGACATTTTTGACTAATTCTAAAAGCTGGTAGGAAAGGGGAAAAGTATTTCCATTAATGGTTGACAGTCCGTCTTACATAGAAGTTTGAAGGTTAAAATATGTGTTCCTTGGAACATGGCCTAGCTCACTTATAAGGTGCTTTAAGAATTTTAGATACACCGAAAAAATCCATGCAAAAACTTTTGTAAAATACAAGAAAGTTTCTTTCATTTTACGAAAATTAATTTAGTGCAGCCTTTTAAAATTTCACGAACGAAATCAATCATATCCACTTTTTTCTTCATATACATAAATTAAATTTACTTTTATTTTACGAAACGCAAAGTTTAAAAGGTTTTGTTTTTTTACGAAACTACCGAAAAAATTTCGTTTCATTATGGTTCATAAAATATACAAATTTTGATTTAATTTTACGAAATAAATAATTGAAAATAAATATTTGCAACATTTTGAGATTTGGCTAATGATATTTTTTATTGTACTTAAATGCTATATTTAATATAAATTTTCATACATTTTGTTCTGATATCCCTTTCCTACCGGTACGGCCGAAAAGCTTCCTACTTCAAATTGGAGGTTTGAAAAGCCTGCGTAAAGCGATGAAGTGATAAACTTGAGCTCAGACCGCTTGAGCTAAGAACTTTAAATTTGTAGTAGGCATCCGATAAAACATTAAACGGGGAGCTTTGAAAGCTTCTTCCTTACCTGTTTAATTAAATCCTTAAATTTCATATCATCAATTAAAAGAAATGGTAAGGAAACTAATTTCATTACAAACGATGTCCAATGCATTAATTAATTTGTCTCTTGTTCTAGATTAGATTTGAGGATCGATTATGTAGGTCCAAAGTTTTTATAACTCTTCTTAATTTTTCAGATCCATATTGACGAATAAAAATCGTTATTTAACTGGAATCTCCCAATTGGATATTGCCTCACAACAGGTGGGCGTAATGCAAGAACAATTAGTAGCTTTGGAACCTAAACTAAAATCTGCCTCTGAAACGGTAGCCATACAAGTGGGCAAGGTACAAGAAGATAGTAAAGCAGCCGAAGAACAACGTGAAATGGTTAAAAAAGATGAAGCAGTTGCCTCGGAGCAAGCTGAGGTGGCTCAAGCTATAAAAGATGAATGTGATGCTAAACTGGGCGAAGCTTTACCCATACTCAATGATGCTATGGCGGCCCTAAATACTCTTACTACTGCGGATATAGCGGTAGTTAAAACTATGAAAAGTCCCCCTATTGGTGTGCGCATCGTCATGGAAGCTGTTTGTATTTTAAAAGAGGTTAAACCCGAACGTATTGCTAATCCTAGTGGTGTGGGTATGATAGAAGACTATTGGGGTCCCTCGAAGAGAGTGTTAAGTGATATTAAATTTTTGGATAGTCTATTAAATTTTGATAAGGATAATATACCACCGGCGGTTATTCAAAAATTACAGCAAAGAGTTTTAACCAATGAGGCGTTTGATCCGGATAAAATTAGATCAGCCTCAACGGCTTGTGAGGGTTTGTGTCGTTGGGTTATAGCTTTGACCAAATATGATGTGGTGGCCAAGGTAGTGGCTCCCAAGAAGATTGCCCTAGCTGAGGCAGAAGCTGCTTATAATGTGAGTTAAGTTTGATAAAGAATTTTTGGTACAAATATTGATTCTGATTGGTTTTTTTTCCTTACAGTCTGCCCAAAAAACTTTAAATGAAAAATTGTCACAATTAGCTCGAGTGGAAGCAAATTTAGCTGCCATACAAAAAGTATTAGATAAACAATTAAAAGAATATGGGTAAGTGTGATAAGACAAATGAAATATCTAGAAACCTTAGAATTTTATTTTTAAATATGGAAGTTTTCGAACTTAACCCTACGGGCAAAAAGTGTTTAATTGAGTGCGACAATCTGACCGATGCAAACAGAATCGGTCCGAAATGACCTATTCCGTGACTAATCTCGTAACCGATAACAACAGGACCGGTTTGAAAGTACCAACTCGGCGACTGCTGAAAATAGGACCAGTCTCAAAGTAGCTACTCTGTGACCAGGGCTGCCAGATTCAAATTAGCAAAATGCTTGACGTTCACCAAACAAAATCTTGATTTTGAGCAAAAATCTTGACAATAAAAAACACTCGTACGTTAAAAATTGTAAATGAAAATTAGTTTACAATTTTAAACGCGAATTGTGAAAGTATTATAAAAGCTAGAATGAAAATTGAAATATCTTTGCAATCTTTGAACTCCAGACTTTTTAAAAAAATATAACCCTCCTCAGTGAAACTTCTTTCATATCAATATTGTCCAAAGAAGAAAAAATAAAAAGAAATATGGAAATATTTCTACCAATAATGCTTTCTAATTTGCAGGTAAGAACAAAACTCCTGCAGGTAACTCCATAAATCGGTTTTGGCAGGCGAAGATCTAATTAAATATAACTGATAATAACTCCAAATTTTATTATTTTTATATACATGTGTGATATCAATATTAAGAAATATAAAGCTCTTAACTGTTCTGTTGAGATAAGTGAACTAATCCCTTGGGTCCGTATTTTCTTCATAACACACTCTTATCCAGTTGATTTTATCCGTTTATGGTCGACAGTACAGTGGATCACACAACGCATTACATAGAGAATCCATACATTAGTCTGACCACCCATATGTGGAATAATCTCCGAGCAGACGTCTTTCCTGACACTTAAAATTTAGAAAAATTCAAGTCCAATATCCATAGACACTACTCCCTATTTAATCCTCCCCATAACCTATATTCCTGATGTTAACACAATACAGTGCAATAGTAGAGGGTATCCTCTGAGTGTTGGTCGATAGTAAAAAAGGGTAATGAAAGGGTGTTGGCATGTTTTTGGGAGATTATTAATATTTCTTCTAACGTAATGATAGGAATACGAAAGGTATTTGACATACCCATCTTAAGGAGTATTTGATTTGACTTCTGTGTCATGTTCTTTTGCGACAGTTTAGTTCTTTTTCGATAGTCCTGTGACAGGTTATTTAATTTTTTTTAATGCGAATTTCTTATTTTGTTTTTTTTAGCGTTCTTCAAGCCGAACATGAAGGTTGTACTAAGAAACTACAACGTGCTCAAGAATTAATCTCTGGTTTGGGTGGTGAAAGAACAAGATGGTCTGAAACTGCTAAACAACTGGGAAGTATTTATAATACTCTAACCGGTGATGTATTAATCTCTTCGGGAGTTGTTGCATATTTAGGACCATTTACCATCGATTATCGTGTTGATCAAATACGTAAATGGTCGGAAAAGTGTGCTTCCTTTGGAATTGTCTGCAGTCAGGATTTCCAATTGGCCAGTGTATTGGGTGAGCCCGTTGAAATTCGTAATTGGAATATATGTGGCCTACCAACGGATTCATTTTCCATAGAAAGTGCTATAATGATGCAGTAAGTCAAAATTGTTAATTAAATATTTATGATATTCTAAACAGATAATTTAATTAGTGTTTCATAAATGAGTTATCTTTCAAATTTAATTACCTAATCCTTAATTACTACAAAAAAACTTAAGAACGTTAATAAGGGACCTACAATTTCAGTTAATTGTATATTGAAGAGTTTCTTTTCTTTTTTTATACACGTACTACTTGTTTGCCTTCAACAAAGAAAAAAATTAATTACATTAACAATTACAAGATATTTTAATTACAAAGCTTCTTTTTAATAACATGAAACTTCAAAACTTCATACTAAACAACCCATCAGTTTATGTTGTAGTTGTTTTTATTTATATTTCCCTTTAGTCCTTTTTCACTATATCCGTTGTGCTAACACAGAAACCATGTTAAAATATCAGTATTACATAAAAAAACTAATACAATTCAAAACAACTTGTCGTAAAACACAGTGAAACACGGCTATGACAACAAGGCGATGAGAATGTGTTTCGCAGCATATTTGTCCATCTTACTATCTAGAAAAAACCTTAAGATTTTGCTTTAGGTGATAAAGAAATCTCGATTCCTTCGATTAGAACCTTTATCAGTTTTATTTCCATTATTCCCATTTGCAAAATGCAACAATTTCGTTTTTTCGCAGGTTAACATTAAGTTCGCCCTACGAGATCCACTTCACTTCTTATTTGGGTAACTTTCCAAAAGTTCCAAAAGCCTGAACATTATAAGTAGGACATCGCATATGAAATTGTAGATGTACCCTGTTTTCTCAGTTCATTCAGAATTTAATCCACTCTAAAGAGCCTGAGGAATTATGATTAACGGAACCCTATTAAGCGAAA
This sequence comes from Delia radicum, assembly GCA_021234595.1. NCBI lineage: Eukaryota > Metazoa > Arthropoda > Insecta > Diptera > Anthomyiidae > Delia > Delia radicum. The sequence continues at coordinate 13,251 of JAEKOY010000097.1, read as the reverse complement.
TTACGCTACAAGAAAGCATTTTTTTATTAGCTTAAGCAGGAATCAATCCAAATTCGTATTGCTCAAAATATCCAATAGCACATCTTATTTGTGAGATTGTCAGAAAATTACTTGCAATTGCACATTGATCCTCGAAGACGTCGTTTTCCTCTGTAGGTTTGTTTTTACACCCAGGAAGATATAAAGTATATCATCTGCGCTTTTTATCCACGTAACTGTACTTTTTACAAGGATTGGCGAAATACTTGCCTTTGATACAATTTTCCTGAGTCTGGCTGCCTGTGTTTGATACCACTACATATAGTTTCTCAACTTATTTTTCTTGTCAGAATTTTAAAAGTTTTTAATTGTTCCGTGTATTCCTTACTAGCTAAGCTCAGGAAATCAGCTTCATAATTTAAAACCCGCTTCATGGACGAACATCTATGAAGAATTGTCATATTAGCTCAATATTTATAAGAAATTGTCTTATATCTTAAAAACTTAAAAAGATGCAAAACTAAAGGTTTTCATATACATGATAATGATTTTTCTTTGAGTGTATCTTAAAAAGATTTTGAACAGTTCTACGAATTTCCGTTCACTGCCAAACACTGCCAAATATCCGTTCACTGCCAAACACTAATCAAATTTGATCAAAATAGGAGACTATCGAAAAATATTGAAAAATTAGTCGTTGAAATAAAATGTAAATGCTCATCTGTTATCTAGCCTTTAGTAAGAGAAGTATTAATGATATTTATTTTAGTACAACTCCAAAAAAAAAAAAAATAAAATGCACAAAACATTTCCATTAAATACCTTCAGATTGTCCCAATCAGTTTTAAATAACATACCGTCGGCTAGCCTGCAAGTAGTGACATGTGTTATTTTGAATTTTTTTTCCGTGAATCATTAAGGCAAATGATGTTAATAAAATATCTTAAAGGGATAATATAAATTAGTTTTTTCGCTTTCCCGACAACCTGTTAAAACACACACTGCACTACTTGCAGGCAAGCCGACGATACATGATTCTTCTCCACTTTTTAGTACGGAAACGACCCATGACTAATTGATTTTGACTGTGTTTGGTACACACTGCTAAGATGGTGAGATCAAATAGACGCTTACTAAAAGTCGAGTACATAAGGATCATTCATTTACTCAGTCAGATTAATCAAATCATTTACTCTGTCAGATTCCACTGTCAAAGGCAGCCTTACCTAGAGGTCTCAGCGAAAAGGTTTTGACTGCCGATTCGTAGATTCTAAGTAGAATAAATTTCTGGACGGCTGAACATTTTAAGCTCCAAATACACACTTGGCTAGTTTTGTATTCTGGATAGTTTTGAATTGAAGTAGTTCTTACAACTTTATTGCCCTTCTCGTGTTACCATTTTATGTCAATTTATTTTAAAATAATTTGTAACTTACCATTTACAATTCATTATAACCACGTTTTACTGTAGTTTGTAGTATTAGACGAGTATACAATACTTAAATTAAACGTGTTACGGTAATTATGGTAAAAATATAGAAAAATATATAAAACGTACATTTTTATGCGTTCATCGATGGTGGGATGTGGAAGGACGAAGGGCAAAGGATGGTTTTATGTAACATTAAAATTTTACGAAAATTTTATTTAATTACAAAAAATAACAACATTTTTTCGAACAATGGAACTTGTATGCATTGTATGCGTATTAAAGATGAAAATTACAACATGTACCCGAGTAGTATTAAATGTCACTTTTATGCGGTACACATAACCCACCCAGTGAAAGGCGAATTTTTTTTTGGAGGAGGGTGTTTGAAATGTAGTTTGAGCTAAACAAAAAATACTACCTACATACCAAAAATATTTGAAATTTTATACATCTGATGTTGATGTTCGTTTGATATTTTATTGAAATTGAAAAAGTGAGGAAAAAAAGTACGAATCGGATGCTGCGTGTAGAGTTGATGGCTGTTAGTGAAATTCGTTTAAGGGAAGGGTGACTTTTACATTGTATGATGTTTTTTTTTTTTTAATATTTTGCAATACGAAACAGAAATTAAACGATTATAAAGGGAAAACACAATCAGGCGTTAAAGGGCATCAAGCAGATGTTTTATTTATTTTATGAAATATGGAGTAGATTAGAAACTAAATAATTCGAAATTTATAAAATTACATTCATTTAGAAATATTATTTAGTATAGGCTTAAGTTGGCTTAGAAAACATGGCAAAATTTCAGTTTATGGGGGACACCCCTGGAAAAAAAAAAAAATGCCACGCCCCCTTAAATGACCCCAGGAGTGCGAAAATCATAATGAATAAGGGGGCTCACGCCCCTTATGGGCGTGGCAGTCGAAAAACGACCCGGCCCACCTACGTAGACAATATGGGTATCAAATGAAAGCTAATGTTCTTCACGATTCCAAAAATAGCCGCAGTTGCCAGATTGGGCGATTTTTGTAGCCGATATGGCCATTTTGGCAAAATTTGGGGTGGGGGAAATTTTTTTTTTTCCTTTTTTTTTTGCTTATATTTTGTTAAAATCAAACAAAAATGAGCATTTTGTGCGAAAAGATTACTATTGTTAGCGTTACCCAGGGATTAAGAAACGAGGAAAACTCTTGAAAGCTTCTGATTGGTTAATGAAAATTTGTTATACTGGCTTCGCTTAGTAAAGTTTTTCTGCGTGACCGGCCTACGGCCGGGCTTAGGGTTTTTAACTCCAGTATGTCTTAATTCTAGACGGCGGGGATCTCGAGTGCTCGGCCTCTGGCCGAGCTAAAAAGAAATAAACAAAAAAAAGTCCTTCCCCCATTTTATAAAAATTAACATATCTTCCTCAAATTCTGGACGATCTGGCAACTACGGGTATTTTTGGAATCGTGAAGACATTTCCTTTCATTTGATACCAATATTGCCTAAGTAGGTGGCATGGGTCGTTTTTCACCCCCGCCCCTATTTAACAAAAATGGCCGTATCGGCTGCAAAAACCGCCCGATCTGGCAACTATGGCTATTTTTGGAATCGTGAAGACATTAGCTTTCATTGGATACCCATATTGTCTACGTAGGTGGGCCGGGTCGTTTTTCGACTGCCACGCCCATAGGGGGCGTGAGCCCCCTTATTCATTATGATTTTCGTACTCCTGGGAACATTCTGAAGGGGATGGCATATTCAGATTTTTTCTCTAGGGGTGTCCCCCATAAACTGAAATTCAGCCGAAAACATATTTAATTTAAGAATTACTGAAAATTGGATTAAAAATTCTCAAACTATGAACAGCTTTGGTCACTTTCTAATTTCTGCAACGACTAAATTTAGACCGAAATGAGGTTCTCCACAAACAGAAACTTTATGCAAAAGTGTTCTTTGTTTTAGATAAGTTAGATCTTTTGGTAATTTCTTAAAAGGGTAGTTTCTATTTTCCAATTCTTATATGGAATTGATTCATTGACTCCGATGATAAAAGCAAATTTTCTGCTAAATTTTTTACTAAACAATATTTTGTTTAAACTTGGCAAGATGCGATGTAGTTTTTATTCGTTCCGCTGTCCTAACTTAAAAACTAATTAATCTAATGGTTTATTTTTAATATTTATAACGAGCTTTTAGCCTCCGTATATTTACAAAAATAAAGCAAACCAAACATATTAGCTAGGTTGATACTAGTATTTCGATCTGGCTAAAGATCTCATCAGAACCCGAAGTTTTAGAAAAGCTTGAGACTCCATAATAGGCGGAACATTAGGCAGAACTTTATCACTTACAATTAAAAAAAAATAAATAGACTAATAATCGAGACCTTTCTGATTTGTTTCTGTGGCAATGTCACAAAATTAAAGTTCTATTTCATATAAAGCGATTGGTTTGGTGACAGTTCGTCTACATTTCCCATAGGGAAATCTCTTGTGTATGAAGTAACCTTTATGGTACGAATTGTCCTTATGCTCTCGCACCACCAAACATAATCACCAACGCGAAAATGGAAAAAAAAACCAAAAAGGAAGCCGAAAATCAACCGTCCAGTAATTGGTTAACATTTGTAAGTCATCTTTTAACCATGTGTATCTACATTAAGAATATATAGTTAAAAATATATAGTTAGTATAGTTGGATATAGTTAAATATAGTTAAAAACATGAGACATGAAACAAAATTTCACTTGAATAAAGGAAGACTTACATTTCAGTAAATTGAACTAACATTGTCACTTGTTTTTTACTGTTCAAAAAATGACCCAAAATTGTAGTAAAAATGAACCACAAATGCAGTAAAAATTTAAAATTAATGTAAAATTATAATACAGTAATTTGATGTGGTTGGTTTTTTTTAAAATGAACTAGAATTGTAGCCAAAACTGAAATTTCTTCTACAAATGACTGTTTTTTCACTAAAAAATAAATATACTGTATTACAACTCAAAGAACTACAAATATATACAGCAAAAGTTCCCTGAGTGTACTTTTGTTAGAAATTACTTTGCTGTAATAAGTAAACTTTATATAATCCTGCATATATAGCAGGGGAGGCCACGTTTATGGTTTAAAGTGAAAAATTTGGAATATCAAAATCTTACGTAGGAGCTAACTATATTAAACTCATCAAAAAATTAACGTATTTAACTTTTCAAAGACTCACTTTCCTTTTTTTTAGCCCCACCAAGGGAAAATATTTTATGGGTCAGTTTTCTAGAGATGTACATATAATTCTTTAATATTTTTATGGCTATAATTACCATGTGGGAAAACGTTGAAACGTGCTTAAAAGGGCCTGTTAGGATCTTTAAAATTATTTTGTTTACACATTTTTACAAATTAAATCTGTATTTGTATTACTACCCGCATCAATTAATAAATCTATGGGAAAAACTTGCAAACATTAGGTAAAAATTTTTAACCAAATCTGCTTGACTGAACATTTTTGATTTCTACAAAAAAGATTTATTACATATTAGTCTATGGAAAGTAAAAGACTTTTACATAGCACGACTTTTTGTTTTTGAGTAAATTAAACACACGCATACACGATTTTGGCACATACTCATAATAATGCTTTTCAAAGTATTATAGCCTCCCAAATACGAATCTGAAGTCAAAAATTCTGTCGAATCGATGTTATCAAATATACAGCTTATGTTGTATAACAAAATTCTAAAAATATTGACATATTCGTCAATTATTAGTGAATCTACATAATGCACTTGGAGAGTTATCATTATGTAGTTTACAAAAATATCATAAAATTGCACGAAAAAAATTTTCCAATTTTTCTTTTAAATGATAAAAAAAATTGTCATCACAATTTTTAGTTTTAAAATTGATCATATCTAAAATATTTACAGAGATGGAGCAAAATGGATTTATTTTATTTCAACATGTTTTTATAAATATTATAAAGCTTTTATTAAAGTGTGGTATGAATAAGGTTTAAATTTGTCCAAATGTTTTATTATTATTGAGAAATAAATGATTTTCCCAGGGCTTAAGTTCAAATGAAGCAACTTGGAATTTTATTTTTTACTTTTTTTTTGACTTCAGATTCATTGTATTTCTTCGTGGAGCAGTGTAATTTTCTGTTGAAGTTTTCTTTTAAAGTATATTTTTGAATTATTATCTTTAGTATCGTTTATTTACATTACTCCTTAATCGTTTTTTGTTTTAGTTCCCGATCAAAAAAAAAGTTATATCTCATATACAAAATCAGATCTCATTTGATATACATCGATATTTATTCTTATCCAAGTTTATCTCAAAATTATGGTATCCAGTAATATCTGATAAGACCCCTCAAATATATTAATGGATTAGATTATATCAAAATTGATGTCATAATTGGTGGATTTAATGTTATCTAATTTAAGATCCTGATAGATCCCAAAACATCCCATGGGATTAATTTAGATCTAATTGTATCTAATAAGTAATTTATGGTTAATCGAATAATATATTTTAATTGATTAATGCCCGATTACTAAATGTCAAGTTAAAATTTAACAAACAGTTAAATTGGAAATTTATATGGGAAACAACAAAAAATGTGTCAGTTAAAGTCCCAGTTAGTAGCTAACGGGACATTTTGAAAATGAAGCTAAATTGGATTTACTTAAATCCCATACACACATATATTTTTAGTAAAATAAAAAAATTGTTTTTTTGAAAAAACTATATATAGCGTTATATATTACAATATATAATTATATCTTATACGCATAGAAAATATTAATGATGTTGGACCACATATAATCTTGTTTCCAACTAAATTGTTAATCTTGTGTCATATATAGAATCTTATATAATTATATCTTTCATCATTTCACGCCATATATAATTATATGTTAAGTCATATTATATAATATATATATTACACACAAAACTATTGTTTATAATGCAATACGTATTATTATATATTAAATTATATTGCTTATATTGCACCATATATGATTACATATTATGTTATATATGAGAATGTATTATTATATATAACAATAAATATACCATGTCTTATTATGTATAGCATACACTTTTAATATAAAATTTTACAATTATAAATAAAAAAATTGCGATCACTCAAAATTTTTATATTCTAAAACTTTCCTATTGCGGATGGTCTTATTACCGACCGCGGGGGTTCTGGAAGGTTTTAAATCAATTCTTAAGCACGATATTACGTCGCTAATGCCTTTTAATAATTTCATTGCAATCAGAGTACTAAGTAAGAAATGGTCGGACTATTTCCAAAAATGTTATGATATATCCCACTGTGCATCATGTGTAGTTTTGAATTTCCCTTGTGGAAACAATGCACAGCGCCCTACTTCGGAGTTCTTTTAGTACTTAACCCATAGATTACATTGATCTGCAACTCTTTGACATTAGATTGCAGTGCAGGTATATACAATATAGGTATACGTGGTATACCTATACAAAAAATATTTTAATGTTTATGAAAAATTGTGTTTGTTGATAAAAGAAGAAGAAGAGTTTGAGATCTATGTAATGTATAACTTAACCCCACCGAAGTAAAAAAATTAAACAGCTCTTTACACCAAAAAGCTATAGCAAACTCGCCAACTCTCAATAAGATGGCGCGCAATTAATTTTTTAATAGGAAAAATTTCCTAAGCGCTGCTACTAATAAAAATAAGTGGATCAATCAAAATTATGGTTTCCTACAGGCTTTCCTACTGTCTGCATTTTGTTGGTATTTCTGGAATTGTTTTTTACTATATTTGGGTACTGTCTTTCTCTGGTAAGTGATTCACGTTCATTTGGAGGAAGTTTTTGCGAATTGTTTCCTTGGAAACGCGAAATTTTTTGACTAACTTACTATTCGATGCCATTATTTGATTAACCGCCAATTTTTTTAATTTAACAAGCTCATCTGCGTTTAATTGTTTTGGACGCCCTTTCTTTTCTATCCCGGTTGAAGTCACTCCATTTTCAAACCATTTGAATATGGAATACATTGTGCTACATGTTCCTTAAGGAAATAATGTAACACTTCGTTTTTAGGATACAGTCCAAGCATGTCATACACACTTTTCTTAAACTGTTTGTTTAACCACATTTATTTTGAATTTTTTCTCTTTTGAATATTTACAATAATGCTTATAAGAAAGGGTGTTTTTTATACACGTATATAATTTTAAGTTGGCAACACTTTTTTTAACTGGCGTCCAATTTGTCAGCTGTCAAGTGATTTATGTTTAATTTGGTTTGGCATTTCAACATGAATAGTCCTGAACAACGCTTCTAAATTGTGCAAATTTATTTTGAAAATCATGGTTCTGTTCGAAATACGTATCGCGCACTACGAGCAATTAATTCGATTAATGATAAAATGCATCCACAGAGACGGCGTCTCTGCATCCACAGAGACGCCGTACAATGCGTACAGAAGAAGTCATTGCTGCTGTAGAGCGGAGCGTAGAGAAAGACCCCAATCAGTCTATCCGTCAGTGGTGACCGCTATGGAGCCATGATTACTGACTTTTTCGTTCATCAATTGAACAACCATGATGTGCAGGAGCTGTGGTTTCAACAAGACGGCGCAACATGTCACACAGCTCGGGTCACATTTGATTTATTGAAGGAAACGTTTGGTAACCTCATAGTTTCACGTTTCGGACCCGTGAATTGGCCTCCAAGATCGTGCGATTTAACGCCGCTGGACTATTTTCTGTAGGGCTATGTGAAGTCGCTTGTCTACCCGAAACGATTGACCACTTGGAGGACAACATTCGCAGAGTTATTGCTAATATACGGCCACAAATGTTGGAAAAAGCCATTGAAAATTGGTCCTCCAGATTAGACTCATTGCCTGCATTTAGTTTGCATTTGTAATACATGTATTATGTTATAGTATTTTCGTTCGTCTGGTGAAAAATTTATTCTGGAAACACCACCTCACTTAATTTTAATGGACAGAAACATCCTCTGCACTCCTTGAAGAATGAAAATGATCACATTTTTTGTGACCTATCGTTTTGCAATGAAAAATTTAAACGCACTGTCACCAAAAACTCACCACCTATTTTGGCACACAAATTCCTTTTTTTTGTAGGAATAAAAAGCTCATTAATACAACGCTCTTCAAAATTCACTAGTTTGAGAAAAATGTGGTCAAAATGTGCATTATCCAATCTTTCTAAAATATGGCACATATAGCTTTTACATCTTTTACACTCGGGGCGAAATCAAAGTCATATGAAATTCACATCTTTGGAAAAAGAAACTCCTCTGAGTGTTGATCTGACGTAAACAGGACAGTTCATATATATTATCTTCCAGAAGATCTTTATCCAATATCTTTAGCTAATTTTTCCAATTTAAATTTTCAAGAATCATTTTCCAAACTTATTCAATCTAGAACTAAATCTTTTAGAACCGAACCTAGACTGATTCCTGGAATATTGAATATTTTCTTTGAAATTTCGTCGAAACAATTTTTTGTCATATTCATAGTATATCCGATTGATCGCTAAAACGCTGTAACGCACCATTGTGATTTTGCATTAATTCCTTGTATATTAAGTAAGGTAAAACCTTTAGACGCGTTAGTGCGTATGGGGTGAGAATGAAAACACACACACACACATCAACACATTACAGTTGTAGCTGCTAGCTTGAAGCATTAAAATGTATTTGTAATGCCCACGTACCATTCTTTCAGAATAACATACCGAATATGAAACGCGTTTTATAAAGGGTGTTTTTTATGGAGGTAAAGAACTTTGAAATGGAATAAAACAAAGATGAATTTTTTAAATTGCCATGAAATTTACTTTATTCGAAAGATAATCTTCTAGCATTATAATTTAAATATAACTTCTGGCAAATCGACCGCCACGGCTAGCACGGACGTAGTCTAATCGGTGGTCTAATTTGCGATGACTTTTACCAACATTTGTTGCCGTATATTGGCAATATCGCGGCGAATGTTGTCCTCCAAGTGGTCAATCGTTTCTGGCTTATCGGCGTAGACTAGCGACTTCACATATCCCCACAGAAAATAGTCCAGCGGAGTTAAATCTCACGATCTTGGAGGCCAATTCACGGGTCCGAAACCTGATACTATGAGGTTACCAAACGATTTCTTCAATAAATCAATTGTGGCTTCAATTGTTGCACGAGTTGTATTTTGTAAGCACTCAAACCAAGATCTTTCCGCAAAAGCTTCCATGAAATTGATGGACACATATCAAATTCTTGTGCACGATATAGCGTATATACTGATTGGGGTCTTTCTCTACGCTATGCTCTACAGCAGCAATGACTTCTTCTGTAAGCACTGTACGACGTCTCTGTGGTTGCATATTATCATTTAGAGTAAACGTGGTGCGAAAACGTTCCATAGTTATTTCGAATTAATTGCTCTGATGGACGATTATGTTGACTGTAAATTGGACGTAGTTCGCGATACGTATTTCGAAAAGAACCATGAATTTTAAAATAAATTTGCTCAATTTGGAAGCGTTATTCAGGCGTCAGTCTACTCATGTTGAAATGCCAAACCAAACTAAACATAAAATACTAGACAGCTGACACAATGGCAGCCAGTTAAAAAAGTGTTGCCAACTTAAAGTTCTACACCTGTATAAAATACACCCTCTACATACGTATGTACGTTATTACGATGAGTAAGTAGGTAGTAGTAGTTGTACAACTACAACAAAGAAGTAAAACGTTAAAAAAAACATGAGAAGTTGAAATGAATGAAAATGTTTGAAGGAACGAACGCATCTGTTATCCTGTACCAATTTTCCCGTAAGGTGGTAAATACTGTTATTTGTATGAAACTATTGTTGTTGTTGCTGCTATTCCACACATATTACCTACCCCAGGGATGGCTAGACTTTTTTAAAGCCTTCTTAAGTGCAATCTTTTATAATTTGAATAAATTGTTCCAAGCAGTTTGTTACGAATTTTTGTTCCACAAAATGTCACCTATTTATATTTGTTATTACACATTTTAAAGGGCACAAACATTACAAAAAAAACTCTATATTATTTATGTTCCGAAAAGCTTGAGAAACTTTGATTCTAAATTTTTTACTAAAATTCTTTAAACAAGTTTTAAAATTTTCTAAACTTTTTCTTTATTATTACGAAAGGTCATTTACAATCTTTGTGAACAATTTTACCATTTTTGATTTAAAGCCCATATTTTAATAGTGAAAATAAATATTTAAACCTCACATAACTTTTTTAACAAAACGTTTCTAATATAAATTAATATATTTGAAAATATTCAAGAAAATTGCGTGCGATTACTGACACGCATGTCATAGTTTTGCCAGCCCTGATCTACCTAACACACATACACTCACCCAACCATTAGTCGCAGCCGCAGCAGCATCAGCCGTCTTATAGCGATTTTGAACAGGAACAAAAACAACAACAGCACAAAAAATTGATTAATGTGCTCTACGCTAGATTAAAGCACATTTGCTATTAAAACATTCACATCCATATCCGTAGAATTCGTATGAGAAAAATATGGAATGGATTGAATAAGCGACAACTACATACTACACGGTGTTTATAAACTGTTTGAAATATTCCTTCCAAGTGGTTAGAGGGGGGACGACTACTACGCTCAGCAATGAAATAACTTTTAAGGGATTTTGTTTTATTAAAAATTCCTCATTTTTCATTGAACACATTCACATATGGGTGGACAGATTGTATTAAGAATGTATACTAAAAAAACTGTATAAATACACTCAGAGAAAAATTCTTAATTAATAATGTTAACTCTAAGAGAATATAAGGTTTGAGGTTGTCCCATTGCGTTTACAATACCAGTGGTACTCCGATAGGGCATCCTTACATTTGGACTCCCGGAATCAGTTCTAGAATCTATACCATTGATCCGTTGGTAAAAGAAAGAACAAATTTGTCTGGTTACTGTTAATAATCAGCTTTATATTCGCTTTATATCTTCAATTTTTTGCTCATCTTGATGTTCTTCAACATTCTCTCTACAACGAAATCTATAAATTCATTTAACTTCTGAAATATTGTTGAATAAATGATTTAAAACGTGTGTGCTATAGCCAAGGTTGTCAACTCTACGACGCAAAAAAATCGACAAATTCTCAAAAAAAAAACGCTAAAAGTTTATTAGTTGTTAAAAAAAAATCAAGATTAAAAATAAAGAGAAGAAGAAAAACAAAAAGCGTGTATTGTATATCTACCAAAGATAAAGCTTGCACATAACGAACAAGTTTTCAATTTATTTTTGATCAATGGTGATAATCGTTAACTTCGAGCTCATTAGTTCTCATTTAGTGGGATAAGTAGGTTATATGAATGTTTGATGGTTGCATGGGATTGTCACTTCTTTCAAAAAGTGTTCTGCTGATGGGAACCTAGAAAATTCTCGAAATAGATCTATCAACACATTCCTGAAAGTGATCAATTAATAAATTTGAAAACAAAACCTATAGATTATTTGTTAAGACAATATCCTAATAAAGAAATATAGAGTATGGCCTCGAACTTGAATAATTTTCATTTTCATTTGTTTAAAAATCTAAAAGTGTTTTAAATAGCGCACTCCCTTAAAACTATCCAGTTTCCTTTAAAAATCTCTTAGCTTTTTCCGTTAAAACTATAATATTTAAATATGTAGCGTTAGAATTGCTGTCAAAACTTTGTTTTTAAATTTGTTAAATTTTTCTTTTTGCAGTTGTAAGTTTTATAAAACCGCAGTTGCAAATAAAATATGTTTAAAAATTCAAATTTCTGAGCATTTCGGAAATTATGATTTATAAAAGACTAAAATGTGATACGAGTAATTATCCAAGCGCTCAATTTTCTGAGTCATAAATTAACCGTAATTGGCTTTTATTTATGAGCTTAATAAAACATTTTTGAAAATTTGTAACACTCACATATGACTCAAATATTTTTCATATAACCGGTTAAAAAATTCTGAAGATTTTAACAATGCTCATATTTAGGAGTCTTTTATGAGTCATAAAAGAGCGTTTAGGAAGAGACTTCATCGGCAAAAGAAAATTACAATCATATAGCTATGATTACAGAAGTCTTGTATGATCTTTAATGGGTATTTTGGACTCCTATAATACACTGAGATTTTTAAAATCGTGTAATGGGAAATTTAAAAAATTAGGGTTTACATGTTTGCCAGATTATGTGTGCAAAATAATAAACCGATCGGCAAAATCTTTCGCTTACAAACCGAATCTTAACAAAAACTGAGTGAGCCGGATTTTGTTTAGTATTATAAGTATCCTAATTGCTTGGAGCAGACCAATTTAAAAAAGAGAATAGTTTGCTTTTGAAAATAAACAAATTATAAGCGAAAATGTTTGTTGAGATTATTCCGATAACACTACTTTTTTTCTTGTTTTAAAATTTATAAAAAACTAGATAGTAGAGTTGAGTCGTTCAAGAACGAACTAGTTCAATCGAACGACTCACTCAATTAAACGATATAAATCATTTACCAGTATTCGATCTTTTCGTTCAATCGTTCATTTCGTTATTTTTAATAGGACAATTGCATCTCAATTCAATCAAATTGCTTGCAAGAGAAATTTTTTTTTTTTGCAAATAGTAATAATATTGTTCGAAATTAGGAAAACCAATAAAAGTCATAAAAAAAGTTTTTTTACACAAAATAAATCATTTTTTGTTAGAAAAGTCTCAATTTTATAACCCTTTTTGTCTATGTACAGTAAAATTTGTGAAAAGCTCATAAAACATGAATAATGTAATTAATTGTCAAACGAACGACAC
>JAEKOY010000976.1:0-15536 GCA_021234595.1 Delia radicum | reverse complement strand
ATATTTTTTTTTGAAAACTATTTTTGTTGTGAAAAAGTACTTTTTTGAAAAAGAACTTTTTTGAAATAAGTACTTTTTTTTGGAAAAAGAAAGTTTTTAAAAAGCAAATTTTATTAAATAAGTAATTGTTTTGGATAAAGTACTTTTATTTTATTTAATATGTGTAATTTGTAGCACAGCGCTCCGTTTGCGGTTGGTGTATTTAGACTTAAAACTGCTTAAAGGTGCAATTTTTGTTTATTAACGGAACTATGCAATTTTGTCTTTAAATCTCTGAACGGTATAAACTTAAATTGAAATCACTGTACGAATTTCTTTTTAATCACTGATCGACTGAACGAAATTTTAGTTTTTGCAAAATAGAACGTGTTCGTCTGTGTATTATTTGGTTTGATTAAATTAGTTCTGAAAACATTATGGAATAAATTCACTTCCTTTCGTTTAAAAAATTAATTAGATATGTAGGGAATTAATTAAAAAAGAATACATTATTTAAAGCTCTGTATAGTAATTATATTGATATATGTATGTTAGCTCAGAACGGAACCTACAAAACAAGTTTCTTACATTATAATAAAAATTACATATTTGAGGGGACTTGTTTATTTATTTATACTTAAATCGGACAATTGAGCAAACATTGAGGGAATTAGCAGATAAAGTGCTATGGTCGTAAAATATCACGATTTTTGACAATTCTTCCTATTAATTAATGTGTTGCTTTCTTTGGAAAGGGGATAGTGGAGAGATGAAAGGTGGTGAAAAATGAAGGGCTTCAACATGGCAATTTAGGTGTGATAGACTTAAAACATTTTATAATAATAACGAAAAAGAGCTGGCACTTAAACTGTGAATTCCTTTATAGTTGTATTTTATTATAAGTCTGCGCTCACACCCTAAATACAGAGGTTCCCACCAAATTTTGCTTCACAACAGAAAAATGTTTCTTTCATATATTACAAAAAAATGCAAAAGTAATGAAACAAACAAAATTTATGGCGTTTTCTTTTCTGGCAAAAAATGTAACATTTTGTTTGCCCTTTCTAAAAAATTGCACTTTTTGTGTCCTTTTCTTTATAATCTTTTCATTTGTACATACGCTGAACTTTTTGTACAAATACGAGCTTGCATCAATTCCTGAATATATTTTAAATAAAAAAATAATTAAAAACAATTTGAATGCCAATTTGCAATTTGCCGCTTTTTTATTTTTCAACTTTTTTTCTTTTATACACAAATCAGCTGTTCTAAAGCAGGGCAGCATTTTTTTGTATTAATTCATGTTTTATTGTGACTATGAATATGGCAACATATTAAGAGGGTCATGACAACATTATTTAAATGTCACTTATAAAATGCAAACATTTTTTTGTCAGAAAAGAAAACGCCATTAGTTTTTTTTTTAAATGTAAAACACCGCAAAAACCAAATACAGTAAAACTATATTAAGAAAAACTTTAAGGGACCAAAAACTGAATTCGTTTCAAGCGAGGTTCGTTTTCATTGTAGTAAAATTTCTTTAAAATCTTTTTATATTTTGAGGAATATAAAAAATTTGTACCAACTTTTTTAAATATTGTGATATTATTTCATTTTATTTTATTCGTATATAGTTTTCGATAAATTTCGGTTTTAAACTTGGAGTAATTCAAAGAAATTTTAAATGCCCAACAGCGTTACTTTGAAGAAAATGGGTGTTTTTTATGTTTTGAAATGGAAATACTAAATAAACAAAAACTGCGTACCACGATTTTTAAAATATTTTTTCAAAAATTTAAAAATTTTGAATTGCCTTTTAAGTGATTTAGCTATTAAAAATGTAATACAAAATATATCATTTGAAAGCTTACATTTGCGTCAAATACATATGAATTTATTTAAACTTCCATAAAATATGTGTGCCTTTTTTTCGATATCATAAAAACGCATTTTTGAGTTTTTAATTAATTTTGCACATATTATTTTTTTTTGACTTTCATGATTATTAATTGGCCGCAGTTCTAAATATTTATTAAAATTGTATTTTCTTAACACATTACTGAAATTATTGTTTTAATTAAGCTCAAAATTTGCCGTCGGAATATGGAAGTTTGTTTTAACATGCGATACATTGAAATTGTTACCCAAGCGGCAGGACTTTCTTAATCTAGTGGCCCTTAAATGATTTTTGCTGTGTAAGACTTCTAGAAATCATGAAATTATGAGAAACACAAAAATGTGAGGAAAAGTTGTACACTTTTTAAACAATTAAAAAAATTCAGAAAAGATTAAAAAACTTAAGCCATAGCATTTTTAAGTAGTATTCTTAGAAGTTGTTGAATGAATGAATTTTTGATGAATTACTTTCATACAAAAACTGTAATTTTTAAATATATAGCGGGGCTTTTAAATTAAATAAAAAAACATTTATGATTCTAATTCAAAAATTAATATAAATAAAAATAAAAAAAACATTTTGTTAAAAGAATCCAATGCATGGAGTCCAAAAAATAATAATTTATTTCATTAATTAGTTTCTAATAATTTCACTTATTAAAAAAATTTCAAATAGTAAAATTATTTTCAGCAATTATTTTTCCATTACTCTTCTCTTACTACCAGTAATACGCCTGCGGACCCTCACTTGGGAATCGTTGGTTTAGGGTGTTCTGTTTTGTTTAGGGCTTAAACAGAACTTTTGTAATAGATTGCAGAGCTATTATAGGCCTTTTCGCTAAACAAGTGTTTAAGAAATAGATGTAAATATAATTTTTTAATGTACACAAGGAGAAGATTACAGTAAAATTAAGAAGACAAAAGTTTCAAAATATTTATGAAAAATTAGCCCAACAGCGTAGTGCTTCGTTACCGCTAGCTGTAAAATAGAGGAATATATGTACTTGGAAGAAAACTTATCTTTTTTAAGTACTTTTTGTTACAATGATTTTTTAACCTTTTGTGTTTGGATACCTACGTCATATTTTAAAATTTAATTACAATTAAAGTTTGTTAAAAATAAAGTTTGATATAATTTTTATTAAAAATAAAAATTATGTTTTTTTGACCTTTAATTGTGCAATGAAAATTATTCAAGTTCGAGGCAATTCACTATATTTCTTTATTAGGATATTGGGATTGTCACTTCTTTCAAAAACGCGTTCTGATGATAGGAACCTAAAAAATTCCCGAAATAGATATATCAACGCATTAATGAAAGTGGTCAATTAATAAATTTGAAAACAAAAACTCTATAGATTATTTGTTAGAATAATATCTGTAATGTGCGTGTGGGCGAATAAGCGTACTCAATGAGTACTACTCATAGAGCAAGGTTGAAACAAAAACTTTAAATTTATTGCATTATAAATTCGACAAGATTGTAACAAAAAGTGCTGATACTAACTTCATCAGGACTTTCCTCATGGAATTAATCGCGAAGTAAAAAGAAAATGAATTAAATGCTAATACAAATAAAAATCATCATAAACACGCAACTTTTCTAGCCACGGAAAATTAAACCATTCGAAATTAAAACAAAGTCTTTTTACTTTGTTTGAACGATTAAGGGTCGGCGGGACCCGTCTTTCCGCTAGCTTCAGTGGTTGGGGAGGTTCTTGACCCCGACCAACCACATCACTTTTCTTCTTCTTACAGAGTCCCTGGTTAAGTGGTTGCTAAAAAAATGGAAATATGGATTTGTTGGCTACACTATGGAATACCCAAATGGAAATAAAACAAAAATAAAATATATGGCAGGAGTAGAATTTACAACTGGTGGTATTATATATGGAATTGTTAAGGATAATGATGTTATATTCTTTGGGATCGCAACCCTCCACGACATATGCCCCTCATTGTCCCTAAAATTTATTATAAGGACCCTAAACGTTGTTAAATTTTCATCAACCTTAAGGGAAATGTCTTAAAATTTTCTATTCCAACATCATAATTGTGTTAATTACGATTTAAATTTATTTTCTAAGCATTCTAAAATTTACTCTTAACTATAGTTTTTTTATAAAGGGTCCGCCATCTAACGTTTTTTTTTTCAACTAGTGCTTATTTCGTGAATGGTAACACTTAGCTCATGTCTGATTTGACAGATAATTAGTTTTATCCTTCCGCTGAACGAATATGGTTGTGTATACGCTTGAACAACGCTGGGAAATATTGCGACATTACTTTGAAAATCATGGTAATGAGCAAGGAGTGGCCGTTACAGTCAATGGCGATCGTTATCGGGCCATGTTGAACGAATTTTTGTTCACAAAATTGAAGAGGAGGATATTGGCAACATTTGGTTTCAACAGGACGGCGCTACGTACCACACAGGCGAAGCTACACTCGTTGTTGTGCGCCCTGTTTCTGAAGATGGCATTATTAGCCGCAGAGCTAATGTTGTTTGGCCACCTCGGAGCTGCGATTTGACACCGTTGGACTATTATTTGTGGGGTGCCGTCAAAGATAAGTGTTGCGCCAACAAGCCAGAGATAATTGACGCTTTAAAGGACAATATTCGTGAAGCCATTGGTGAAATACAGCTGCACACAATCGATTATGTGCTTAAAAATCGGACCGATCGTGTAGGTTACTGCATGGCCAGCCGAGGCAGCCATTTGAATGAAATTATTTTCCATTATTAACCGGGAGGATTGTACTTTCAATTAAAAAAAGAAATTTGAGAAAATATTCAGTAGTTTTTTTTAGAGCATTTTCAAAAAAAAAAAGTTATAAAAATAATTCTACTATACGGCCAAAAAACATTTGACAGATAATTAGTTTTATCCTTCCGCTGAACGAATATGGTCCGTATGTTCGTTATCTTGTGAAAAAAGTGAAAGAAACTGGCATCCTCATTGATAAACCAAAGCGTGAAAAGCCAAAAACAGTGCGTACACCCGAGAATATTGCTGCTGTGGCAGAAAGTGTGCGTGAAGCGCCATCACATCAATTCACCGTCGTTCTCAACAATTGAACATTTCGGAGACATCATTGAGACGAATTTTGCATAAAGACCTTGGTATGACGCCATACAAAGTCCAACTGGTTCAGGAGTTCAAAAAAAGTTATTTGGCGGACCCTTTACAACTATCTACGCTGGATCCAAATCTGACAAACAAATTATTATTTGCAGTTTTTGCAATGACGCTATTTTTTATATTTACAGCATTCACCCCATTTTCCGCACATTTTTGAAATTTGACCCGCAAAAGGGTTATTTTTGCAATGGTTTTTTTTTGTTGAAAATTGTTGAGTAGTGTAATTGAGATTGATTTTTCAGTTTCCGTTGCTATTTTGTTTAGTAATTTTTCCGTGACGGTTTTCCATTACGTTTTGAATTGTATTGTGCTTATTCGATTACTAGAATCTGGATATTCTAGGAATTGTAGATTATAGAACTAGAATACTTGAACTGAAAACTTATCATAAAATTGATAATGTAATTTTTAAAGTTAAGTTTTGTGTTTCAATGAAATGTAACTGTTTTTTAAACAAAATATTTGCAAAAAATTTATTCATTATTAATTTGCGATGTCTATCAGGCTGGACAGCATTTAAATTGGCATCACTTTTTTAACGTACAGGCCACTTTGTCAGCTATCAAGTGATTTATGTTTAGTTTGCTTTGGCATTTCAACATGAATAGAGTGGCGCCTGAACAACGCTTAAAAATTGTGCAAATTTATTTTGAAAATCATGGTACTGTTCGATATGCGTATCGCGCACTACGTCCATTTTACGGTCAACATAATCGTCGATCAGAGCAATTAATTCGATTAACTATGGAACATTTTCGCACCACGTTTATCGTAAATGAAATTCTTTAAATAATTTTAAATTTTCCCGGCAAGTTTATAAATTCAACTCCACCAATATATGCAATTTTTTGTTTCGTTGTTTCGATCTGCATCTGTACGTTCTTAAATTTGAGCTATTTCTGGTATTGAACGTAGCCTGGTTTCTCGAAAACTTAATTGTGTTGTGACCAATATTTTGCAATGACTTAAAGACAAATATCAATAATAGCATTTTGTATAAACCATTAGTTGGCCAGATTGTTTTGGTTACGTCTCTATATAGCGACAATGTCCGGGCGTAAAAAGTGGAAGATTATGTACTCTTTTTAAAGCTTTATTTTGAAATCTTTGCAACGATATAATTCAGTGCTATTTTACAGCCGTATACTACAACCATATAGTTTAATTGGCTTTGAATAAAGCTTGATATAGCAGCAATTTGGTGTTTTCCTTCCCAACTTATTTTTAAGCTTATATAACAATCCAGCAACCGGGGATATTTTCGCCTTAAATTCCCAAATATGCAAGGTCCATGATAAATTACACTGTAGATTAACTCCCAATTATTTGATTGACTCACTTTCAAATAATTCTTTACCATTTACATAAACACTAAATCTTGGGGCATTGTTGAACAAATGAGGTCTGAATCGCAGAAATTTGGTTTTTTCAGTGTTTATTGCTAACTTGTTTAATGTTGCAAATTCAAAGACTAGTTCGGCATCTTTTTCCATATATGTTTTTAGATCTGCATCATATTTGTATGGATAAAATAACGAGATAGCATCAGCATAAATAAAAACTTTTCCATACAATCCCAGATTTACAATATCGTTTATATAAATTGTAAACAAAAGCAGTCCAAGACACTACACTCTGGCACACAATGCTCAAAAATACCAAGTAAACTGCGGCAAACCGTTTATCTCTACATACTGTTTTCTATTGTGTAGATAACTTTTAAAAAGCTTTAGTTCATTTCCTCATTTTGGATTATAGTCCCGTGATCTACAAGATCAAAAGCTTTGGAAAAATCAAAGAATATGCCAGCTACCCCATTAAAACCTTCATCTAATCCTTTACAGATATAATTGACGACAGCATTTTCGCTTCCACTGCCCTTTCTAAACCGATATTGGCAATCATAAATTCATTTATAATTTTTCTAGATAGTTTAACAATTGTTGATGAATATTTTATCAATTACTGGTAACAAAGCAATAGGTCTATATTTATCCTCTTTGTTGGCATGTAACTCCTTTGGTATTGGGGAAATTCTAGAATTTTTAAAATACTGTGATACTCTGAGGTTTGAATAATGCTGTTAAAAATCTTAAGCAAATCTTGTAAGATTTCTTGATTGCATTCAATAAATATTCTTGGTGACAGATTAACATGCCCAGGTCACTTATTTGAGGAAAAATTGGCAATAACTTCGAAAACTTCATCAACTATGAAATGAAAAGTAGTATGAAAAGTACGGGGTCACTGACGAAGGTTCAATAACAGAAACTGCGCAGTCTGATTCAGAAAAAATTTTAAATTTACAATGTAGTTATGATTTTTAGAAAATACACTCATTTTTCTCTACCACGCCTTTTCACAATTAAAATTAAATAAAATTGCATATTAATTATAGTATTAATTGCAATTGTCTGAAAAAGACGTTAAAATTCAAACTCAAACAAAAATCAAACTTTGCTCTCTGGCAATTCTTTCCTAACTACGTAAGCGCCATCTATCGAATATGCAAAGAATATATTATAGATGTGGCATCACTTACAACATATGGAAAAACAGTGGACAAAAGAGTGTGGTAAGTTTCTAAAAAATAGAACTGTTGTGTTGTTGGAGTTGGAGTTGTACTTCTGAGATTATGTATGCAAGAACAAAAAAAAAAAAAAACAACCGTGTATTGAATAAAACTAGTTTTAATCACAACAAAACTCGACCTGACGACATATCAGTGTGCTTAAGCGCTCTGTCTAACGTGTACTGAGAGTGCATGTGGCATACCACGGTCAATGATTGCACAGAAAATTTCATATAGACGCAATCTAACAAATAAAAACATAACAAATATTACATTATTCAAAAAAAAAACAGGGGTCACTGAAGAAGGTTCAATACCAGAAACTGCGCAGTGTGATTCAGAAAAAATTGAAAGTTTACAATGTAGGTTTGATTTTTAGAAAATACACTCATTCTTCTCTACTACGCCTTTCACAATTGATAACATAATGTTCTAAGGTCGTAAAATGTATGGATTTGTTGCTTGATATTTGTGGGAACTTGTAGAAATCTATAATATTTTTTAGGATCCTTTAGAAAATTACTAATGTTATCATAATAGTAATTATTCATAGAGTTTTTACAAGTTCTTTTTATAACTTTACTTATCCCCTTCAATCTATTTTGTACATCCGTGTTGTTTGGGCCTCTTCCTTCTCTGTTCAAGCAGTTTTCCTTTTAATAAAATAAGATTTTGTAATTTGGATTCAACCAAGGAGCAATATCATTGTTTAAAAATGTTTTTCTTGTTTTTATAACAGTTGCATCCTCACAAGCATTAGAAAGACGATCTATCATCTCAAAGTATCAACCGACCGATTTCCAGTAAAATTTTGCACATTATTATGAAGAGTCTCTTTAAGCGTATTGTAGTTAAAATGTTTTAGAATTTTTCGAAATACTGAATATTTCTGACTTTGTCTCTAAGTCTAACAGACACCATATACATATATATATGTATGTGTAACAGGGATGTTAAATGGGTTTTCAACTTTGTACCATTCCCCAAAAAAAATTGTACTTTTTGGACCTTCATGGTACCATTTTTTTTAATTTATTAAAACAACAAAAAAGGTACATAAAAATTCACTTGTACACAAAAAACAAGTGGAAGCATTAAAGTCCGATGTGCCGAATTTGGTATAAAAAAGATTAAATTCGGCTGTGCCGAATTTTTGGATACCCTCCATCTCATTGTTTGAATTAACCAGTGCAAGTGCAAATAATATATATATAGGTATATCTATATTCCTTGTAAAAATAACAATAACAATGTTGTTTTTATAAGTAAAATAAATATGATTAATTAATGTATTTGGGGTGAAGAAAAAAATGTTGTATCAATTATAGCGAACTGCACTGTATATAAATACAGATAAAAATTTACACAATTCAATATATATGGTTTGTGTCTTTGCTATAAAAAAATCGTCGATATTCATGCGCTGAAATCGCTATGTTTAATTTCTATGATATTAAATATATATTTGAATTGGGAGTTAAAATCCAATTAATATTCTTTTAAGAATCCAATTGCAATTGTTGGAAACGTCCAATTGGGAAAATTGTCAATAGAGCCATGTATTAAGTTATAAAGGGATCGGTTTAAAGGGACACTAATAAGAAAAAAATTGTTTTAAAATAATAAATATATTGTGAATTGTGCGCCCCAGTAGGCTAGTTGGTAGCGTGCTGGCTTATCAGTGCGGGGGTCGTGGGTTCGATTCCCACCAGAGGCACTGGTCTGTTTTCGCTACAACGCGCCGAAGGCCATAGTAGTGCTCGGTTAGGGTAATATTTATATAATTTTTAATTATGTGATTATTAATTAATAAATAAAATAAATATTGTGAATTAGTAATTTAATTTAATATCTAATTGTAATTGAGAAAGGACCTAATTGGAAGAATAACGGGCTCCTCCATTTAAATTGTGAAGGGAAGTTTATAAAAAAAAAAAAATGGAAAAAAAATATTCTTAGGAAAAAAACTTTTGTTTTGTAAATGAAACGAATTTAGTAGAAAAAAATCTAACACTCGATTAACGAGGGTTATGTGGTCAAAAATAAACTCAGTTTATTGCAATAATTAAATGCAGTTTGCTTATAACACTTGAAATAGGGGAAAAGCACAAATTGATGTCTCAAAGTAATCAATATTTGTAGAAAATAATATTATCCATACATGAAATATTTACATATAATGTAGCACTGAAATAATTATTTTTCTATAAAACAAAACCCGTGATTTTAGTAGAAAAAAGCCACAAAATAGGCTTTTAGCAATGTAAGGAAAATGAATTGTATTAAATACAAAAACACTTTAATTTTAGCGAAAAACATACCGATTTGATCTAAACTTGCTAGGAATATTATATTTTTTCAGTGAAACAGAAGATGTTTTTCATCTTATGTTTCACTGAAACACAAATTAATGTTCAAAGTTATTCTGCAGGTTTGTTCTCAATGAAGCAATTTTTTTTAAATAAAATGAATTCTTATAACAAAGATCCATATTGCAATTTTTATTGTTATTGAATTTCAGAGGGAAATTAGTGTTTTAGTGAATTAGTTTTAGTGAATTTAGGGTTTAAAAAGCATACGCGAATAAAAAAAAAAGATTTAAAAAAAATGCCCTTGCTGAGACATACATAATGAAATAATTATTAAATACCCGTTTACATTACAACACACGTGTTTATACTATACATCACATAAGTCAAACGGAAAGTGTGATAATATTAAGTTTGGCAAAAAATTAAAAAAGAAAATTTATTAGAGTGTTTTCGAGACACAAAACTAAAACTAAACTGGTATTTTTTCAAATTATATAAATCAAAAATAGATAAGGAGACAAATTAATATGTTTTGCTGACATATTAAACTTTTGTCAAAAATTCGTAAATTTTTGTAAGCAAAAATCGTCCAATAGTCATTTAGTTATTTTGGGTATTAAATATCGTCAAAATGACTATAAATCGTCAAACCTGGCAACAATGCATATGATTGCTTCTAATGCATACATACATACATACATACAGGCACGTAGCTAGGATTTGTTTCGGGGGGGGCTTTTCGATTTTTTTTTTTGATTATATATTTTTTTTTTTCACACTAAAGTAACAGCTTTTCCTTTTGTTTGCTAAATTTTTGCTAAATTTTTACCTACACGTAATGGGCAATCATGTATTAATAACACAGGTCAACAGCAAAAAAAGGCTTGACTAACCACTATATAGATTTGATGCATCATGGCTGCCTAAGTACAAAAATGGTAAAATTTTTCAATTCTATGGATAATTTTTTTTCTCCACTTATGTTGTCATAACTCAAAAACAACTAGTCCGATTTTGTCAAATTAAATTTACAAAAATTAAGGTTTACAATATCTTTAAAGAACGTGTACAAATTTTTTTAATGCGATCAATAGTTTCAAAGTTATGAAACAAATTGTTAGCAAAAAAAAAAAAAAATGCTAAAAAAAAAAAAAAATTGAAAAACAAAAATCTGGAAAAAATCGAAAACTGCAAAAAATATTACTTTTTATTTTTTTGTAGTAAAGCTACATATCATGCGAATTAAACTAGATATGGATCATAAAAATCGATGCATGCTTTACATTTTTATTTACAATTAATTGAAGGTATCGCATATTTACAAGCACTGTACAAAATTGTTCCTACTATATAATGAAAATGCAGAACATAAAAACTCAGGTGCATTTTACGACACGCATTTTGGCAAAACCCCTTTGGGAAAAACCTCTATGACATTTTTTTGATTCTAATAATTAAAAAAAAATAAGTAATAAACAAAAGATTGTTTAATTTTTACGATTGCGGTAGGATAGTAATAAAACGCTCATAAATGTGCGTGTACGCTGAAGTGCTCTTATTTTCCGTTAGCTACCTGTAACGGATAATTTTTTTTTTTTCATAAAAGTCCTTAATGTTTTTTAGGATTCTTGGGAATAATAAAAAATTTGCAGCACACACAAACTGTATCCACACAAAGGGTTATCCCAAATTATAGTATCAGTATTTATAAGATCTCCTTGACCCTTTTTATTTCATTCAAGAAGTGTTTGCGATAACGCAAACATCATTTAATACCTACACAAAAATTAGAGTCATACAGCTTAGAAGTTAAAAACAATTTTCAAATATTAATAAAAATGAGCCAGAAAGCCAGAACATTTTCATGTAAAAACGATCCAGATTTATTTTGTTATGTGTGCGGCCAATATATCACCGGGAAAAAACGGAAGTGGTTCTTAACTTCATTGCAAAAGTCATATCAAGATTGCTATAATATCTATCCGCACAATTTGAACCAGCATTGAACACCGAGTACTATATTCATTCCATGTCGATTGAATTTATCTATGAAGTCTTCTAACGTAAAGTAAGTATAAATTAATAGATTTGGAATATTTTATAATTACAATATTTCTTAATTAAAATTTGAATTCTTCATATTCCTGATTTCAATTTTTTTTTTCATTTTACAGACGACACTTGGAAATTTTGAAGCCTATGCTATGGAGAGAAACAGCGAACCACGCATCCGAGTGTTATTTTTGTTTAAGTACAAAAAGCATATTTGATGGCCCACAAATTCGCAAATTGGTGAACGATACTGAATTTGGCAGTTCAATGTCAGAAATTGAGAAGAATGCATGGGATTCGTTTGTATGGGTTATTCAAAATTTCTTAGGAAATAACAAGGGTGATGATTACGTTGCGCACGTTGAAGAGATGTTAACTCACTTCCAGAATCTTGGATGCAACATGACCATCAAATTACACTACCTGCACAGTCACTTAGATCGTTTTCCTGAAAATCTAGGAGACTTGAGTGAAGAACAGGGCGAACGATTCCACCAAGATATCCGGACAATGGAGGAACGATACCAGGGTCGCTGGGATGCACACATGATGGCTGATTTTTGCTGGAGTATTCAGAGTAACACTTCGTTATTCAACAATAGTAGAAAATCGACTAAAAGAAAATTTCAGAGTTTGTAGTTTATAATACATATTTATATATTTATTTTCTTGTTTTATTTATTATAATAAATGTGAATAATAAAATATAAATTTTCTACTATTTAATTTATTTATTTATTTACATTTAAGCTCATCCAACACAAATGTCTTTCCGAAGAATAGAATCAGTATATTCTAGGTAGGGTTTTGCCAAAAAAATACACGAATGTTACTATGTAATGCATTTTTGATGTGAAAATTTGTACATAGCATGGGGAAAATGTTTTCAAAATTCAATCAATCGAAAGAAGAACATTAACTACTCAATTTTATGTATATCAGACAAAAAACTAAAATTTGGTGAAAATGAGCGAATTCACTTAATTGTGAATAAATTCGAAAAAAAATCAATCGATTTTTATGATCGATATCTCATTTTGTTCCTATTACATGTGGCTTTGCGATAAAGCAATAAATCTGAACGATTTTTGCCGTTTTCGATTTTTTATGATTTTTTTTAACCAAAAAAATTTGCTATTTTCACGTAAAAAAAATATTTTTTTCCCTCAATTTTTTATTATAACTCCAAAACTACTGAGCCGATTGAAACGCAATATATTAACGGATTAAAGGCTATGTAAATTTCAGTTTTTCTAAATTTATTTGAATAATATCGGACTAATTTTTTTTTAGTTATCATTAATTATGTGGAGACACGTCTAAAAAAATTTATAATTTTAATTAAAAATTTTTTAAAAAAAAAAACCTCTCCATAGAATTTCAAAATTGAACCATATTTGTACTACTGGGACCACAATACATCAAAATTGTATAGTGGTTTTCAAAGCCCCTAAAATTTTTTCAAAATTGTTGCCTTGTGTAATAGAAATAGCTGTCTGATTTCATTTTGAAACAAAAATCTCCCGCATAAAGTGCATTTCCTTAAAATGCATTTTTTCATTTATTACTTATTGTGTTCATTATTTTGCGAATTTTGATGTCTATATTGCGAAACAACGCTTTAATCTGTTTGATCACAAATTTGAAAATGTTTGTGTACTTTAAGTTGGATATGCATCGTTATTGTCTAATTACGTTAAATTTTTAGCTAAATATTAATATTAATTTTTAGTGGGCTCTAGCCCCCAAGCCCCCCCCCCCTAGCTACGTGCCTGCATATGTACCAGTTATAAAAACCTTCATACATACATACATACAGGGTGGCTGATGCATATTGTTACAATAAGAAATTTAAATAACTTTTTTATTTTTATTTCTTTGTTTTTACATTTGAAAAGCCATACATTTTTAATAAGTATTTTTAATGGCTTTCAAGAAACAATTTATTTAAGATGACTAATACGCCTGATGACATCAAATGCAAGCGAAATTCCGTGCAAATTACAGAAAAAATTCCAAGCTAAGGGGCAAGTCTACTGCGTTCAATTGCTTGTTGTTTGATTTTTTTAAAGGAGAGAAATGAAAATCCTTAAGCAGAACTGTCCGTATTGACTGTCTGGTGATAAATATATGAGCAAAAATATTCCATGTCGAAACTCTAGAATTGACTTGTATTGCAGCAACTATGGCAACAATTGTTTCTTACATTCGAACTGAGAAATTTTGATTAAAAGGCGTCCTAATGATTGTTCCACGATTGACAAAATAATTTACGAGCCCAATCTGCTCGAAGGAGTGCCGCCTAATGTGCTCGTTAAGTTTGTTTATGCGGAAATGCCAGCCCCCAAAGCATTGTAGTGGCGCACAATCAAAATGTTAGTTTCATTATCCCATTCGTTCATTTCCTTAAATTGAAAGACGAATCAATGAAACCAAAAAAAAAAAAAAAAAATCGAACCGATTAATAACTCAGAAAAAAAGTTATTACGTTTTCTTTTGTAGTGGCATTTATCAGCCACCCTGTATTACAAAACAAAACAAAAAAACAACAACAATATTTTGTGGGTTTTTCCCAGATTTTTTTTTAAAAGAACTACAACTACTTTTACAAAGTGTGTATACCCTCCGCACTATGGGATGGAAAATTATTTTTACAAACACGCTTGCGGAGACATACATAATGAA
This sequence comes from Delia radicum, assembly GCA_021234595.1. NCBI lineage: Eukaryota > Metazoa > Arthropoda > Insecta > Diptera > Anthomyiidae > Delia > Delia radicum. Next base: position 897 of record JAEKOY010000976.1, on the reverse strand, counting down.
ATAATTATTAAATACCCATTTACATTACGACACATATGTTTATACTATACATCACATAAATCAAACAAAAAGTGTAATAAAATTAAGTTTGTCAAAAAATTAAAAAAGAAAATAGTTTATGTGTTTAGAGTGTTTTCGAGACACAGAAAATTAAAGAAACTTATATTTTTTTCAAATAATATAAATCGAAAAATTGATCCAGTGACAAATAAATATGTTTTACTGATATTTTAACTTTTGGCAAAAATTCGTAATTTTGTTGGCAGCAAAACCCATAAAATCATCATTTAGTTATTTTGGGTATTAAATATAGTCAAAATGACGATAAATCGTCAAACCTGGCAACACTGCATGCGATTGCTACTAAACATACATACATGCATGCATACATATCATTTAACAAAAAACAACAACAATATTTTGTGGGTTTTTTTGTTATTGTACGTGTTGATTATGACCACGGACGGTAACCGATTTTCTTTTATTTCGATAACGTTATTTTAGGGGTAACTATATTTAAGTTATTTCGGTTGCGGGCTTTTAGCGTTAACGGTATTTTATTTATTTCGCTAGCGGTATTTTAGATATAAAATAACGTTACATTTTAGTTATTTCGGTAACTTTATTTTAGGGAAAGATTTTTCAGTTATTTTGGTAACGGCATTTTAAGGGTAACGTTATTTTATATATTCAGGTAATGTTAATGCACACCACAATTTTTAGCCCCATTATGCCCGAGTTTTGATTACTTTCTTGCTTATGATCATACTTTGGGAAAATATATATATTTAAAGAAGTTTTTTCAGATCTTGGTAGATTATTTCGGTAACGGTATTTTTATGGTATTGAAATTTTAATTATATCGGTAACGGTATTTTACGGATAACGGTGTTTCAA
>JAEKOY010000975.1:0-15542 GCA_021234595.1 Delia radicum | reverse complement strand
TTCATGTTTAATAAAACTAAAAAAATTATTATGATACAGGTCAACGAATACTACGCGAATGTTGTGATTGATTTCATGTTATTCATGTGTCATCATTTCATTTCATGCTTGACATGTAACGGCATTATAAAAATGAATGTTAAAAAGGCATTCAAACAAAAAATAAATGGAATAAACAGCAAAGCATAAGCTGTTATTGTTGAATTAAAAGCAATGCAAAAGCAATGAAGTATGATATGGACAACAAACAACGAATGGTCTCATTCTGTTCTCTGATAGCGTCGAAATATAATACGGCGACAGCACTATATTGGACCCTAAAAGGTGTGAGAGACATTTCGGCCGCACCCAGAGACAAAGCCTAACAAGTAATCTTGAGGAAAATTCACTGATTTTCCTGTCAATAAATATGAAGTGGTGGAAGGTGCTGTCAAAAGCCCTCTTCACATCCGGGAAGAAGTAAGTATCAGGTATAGCGGGGTTTAATCCTAGATAGTAGGATTTAGGCGGCGGCACCTTCCTGGTCTTAGTTGCGCCAAAATTACGCACATCTTCCGTACTTGAGACCGCATTTTAGTATTGTTCTGATACATCACCTTCCCCACCAGCTTTTACGTCGAGCTAAGTTGCAGCGGTCATCAAAAACACTAAACACTTGCCCCTGACGAAATCTCCATGCTGATGCTCAAACATCTGGACGTGGCGTGAGTCGAGAATATCCCCAAAGTCCCCAACTTGTCCATTTCCAATCTGGTTATACACGACTTCTGGAAAATGAGTAGAGTGGTCCAGATAATAAAAACAGGGAAACCAAAAGCAAGGTAGATCATACAAACCCTCCTCACTACTGCAACCGGTCGCAAAGACACTTGAGACTTTTCTGCCTCCCCAGCTTATCAGAACAGCTACCAGGAGCATAACATCAGCATTAGGGCGGTTCGATTTAAAATCGCTAAACGTTCAAGGAAAATCGTATTCTAGGGATCAAATAAGAAACTTTGCCGAAGGAACCATACCTCTAAAACGAATTCTGATGTCCCGACTTTTTGACCCGTAGGGTGTGAAATTTGAAAAATCCCACTTTTGACCCATTTAGAGTGGCCCCAATCGAATCCAACCCAATCGGAAGAAGAAATAGAGACCCTAATCTTGGAAAGACTCCTCCTACTTTCTGAAATATCTCTATCCCGAGATTTGTTCATTTGCTAAAAAAAACACGGCTTAAAAAGGCCCCCCTTTTAACTTAAATTTTAACCCCTAGAATGATGATTTATGCATTAATCTGCTAGCGGCGTCTCCCGGAGAAGAATTAGCTCCCATAATCTTGGAGAGATTCCTCCTACTTCCTGAAATATCAATGTGGGCTTTTTCAAAATTTGACCCTATGGGTCAAAAGTCGGGACATCAGAATTCGTTTTAGAGGTATGGTTCCCTTCGGCAAAGTTTCTTATTTTGATCCCTAGAATACGATTTTCCTTGAACGTTGAGCGATTTTTAAATCGACCCGCCCTAGTGGATAGGTGTGAATATCCCCTTAAGTGGAGTACACACGTTAAATATTATTGATCAATTTTAGTTTGTTTACAAATTAATTGAAAATATGTACTCTATATTGAAAGTAAATCAATTAAATTTGAAAAATGACTTGGATTTCCAAATCCATATTATTGAAAAGTTTGTGGGCAATATTGAAAAAAATAGTTGTTTGAAATTTGTTTTTTTTTATCTTGATTGACAATTAAGAAATTAAATAAAAAAGTATACAAATTATTCAAAAATAAAAATAATCTTTGTAAACGTTGTTTTATTTTAAAATGTGTGAAAATTTGCCAAATTTTTAACAAACATAAAATATTGATCAATTTTAATTTAATTTTTAATATTTCAATAAAAATAAAAGTGTATGTGCAAAAATCAATATAATGTAAATCAATTATGTGAGTGAATTAGGGTGGATCGAAATAAAAATACAACTTTATAATTACTACTTTTTTTTACTTGATTTTCCTATCATTTTAAAACAATTTTATTTTCAATAATTATTTTATTACCACAAAAAAAAAATTAAATTACATTTGCACAGAATATATCAAATGGATAAAACGCATAAAAGTAATGAAACTAGTGAACATAAAATTAAACCCGATACATTGGATCAACTTTATAAGGAACAACTAACAGATTTGCGAGATTTAATATTCAAAAAAGCAGAAGCTAGTGACATTGAAATATGTCGTAAGTGGTTAAAGGTTTTTAATCGTACAACCAAAGCAGAGAAAATGGCTAGAAATTGTTTATGCACTCTAATGCAACAACAAATAAGAGAGAACAATTGTTTGGGAGAACCTTTCACAAATTTACAAAATTGTAATCGAAATTTGGAATGTATTTTACGTGAACTTGATGATGGTAGTAATCAAACAAATAATGAAAGTTTTCCAAGTGAAAGGAACATAACATTTAACTCACATTGCTTTAATCCATCAAACAATGATGAAAATCAATATGAACCACCACAATGCAATGGAATGGAATGCCAACAAAATCCATTTAATACTGAAACTATTAAACTTAGACAAGAATTGGAGTGTTTTGCGTTTACAATTAACTGAAAAGAAATTGAAAATATTAAATTAAAAGAAATCACCGAAAAATATCATTTAAAAAATAAAGATCTAGAAGAAAAGTTTGATAATATTAAAAGTGCTTTATTAAATGATATACGAGAAAAAACTTTTGGATCTGGAGCAATCTGGTATGTTTAGACCACAAATCAAAATATTTGAATATATTTTTCAGCACTTTTCAAATGATGAGGAATTCATGGAAATTTTAAGAAAATATGATATCGATTTTCATCAAATACTGACGTGAACATTTTGAACGAGAATTTAGCAAACGTAAAACTCTTATAGCTCGACACTTATGCCGTAAATTTGTTAAGACCAAATCCAAAATGCGTGAGAAATATGAACGCCGTTTAATGATGCAATCGCAGGCCCAGAAGCTGCAAATCAAATTAGCAAAACTAAAATGTTTTTCTGCACTACGTCAAATATTCATTAACTCTTCTAGTGAATTTGGTTGAAATTGAAATGTGGCAAATTTTAAAAATAATAGAGGAAAAATATCAAAGCGTTGCAAATTACGATGATCCAAAGTAGTTTTTTTTAATATTATATTTATTGATATTATTATATTAGAATATATATGGATGGAGTACATATTATATTTTTTATGGTTTGTTAAAACAAATTTAAATGAATGTGTTTTAATTTTAAAATAACGATCACGACTGATAAGTAGACGGAAAATCGAATGTTAAAGAAAACTGTTAGTCCCTTCTAAGCAGATGGCTACGGAGGAGGAAATGATATGTGGGTATATCATTTACCCCCCTTAACCTTCGCACACTCAAAGCTTTTTACATACGCAGTGTACCAAAACAGACCCGGGTTGCTTGGTTCTTCATATTTTACACATATCTATACTAATATTATAAAGAGGTAATGTTTGTATGTTTGTTTGTTTGTTTGTAGAAAGTAATCTCCGTAACTAATCATACGATTTCTAAATTTTTTTCACCAATATTTAATTTGGTCCTCCAGGATGGACATAGGCTATATATCGTTCCGAAATTTTTTTTTTTTTTTTAAAGTTATGAGCGGAAACATAAAAATAATCTATATATATATAAAATACAATGCTTGAATGTTTGTCCTCTATGGACTCTAAAACTATCCAACCGATTTGGCCCAACCCGGTTTCATTTGAAAGGTTATAGTCCAAGTTAGGTTTTCGGCAATATATATTTCAAGTGGACGTGGCACCTCCCATATAAATTGAAGAACATCATATATCTTGACTATTGTGATAGCAAGAGTTTTGAAACATTGCAGTATCCCATATGTTACAGATTTGAATAAACAGGAAAAAAATGGGCGGGATCGGACCAGTGGGAGTGGCAGCTCCCATACAAAGTAAATATTTAATATCATATATCTACAGTACTATAATAGCCAGTCTTAGAAATTTGTGCACGTTGATTATTGTTAATGTGAATAGTCATGGGAAAAATGGGCGTGATCGGACCAGTGGGCGTGTCAGTTCCCATACAAAGTAAATATTTAATATCATATATCTACAGTTCTCTAATAGCCACAGTCTTAGAAATTTGTGCATATTGATTATTTGTTAATGTGAATAGTCATGGGAAAATTGGGCGGGATCATACCAGTGGGCGTGGCAGCTCCCATACAAAGTGATTATTTAGCTCATATACAAAATTAATATTAATATTAAATATCTAGGGTTCTATATAAGCTATATAGCCTTCAAATGTTGTACGAGTCCATCAATTACAAATATTAGTAGTCGAACTGAAAATGGGCGGAATGGGATAAATGGGCGTGGTACCAAAAGCAAAAAACAAATAAGCATTAAAATAAATTATCACATTCAAGACTTTTTGCAAGATTACTTAATAATGTTGTTCAAAAATTGTTTTATTGTTCCTCATAGTCCTAGAATAAATAAAAAAGGTAAAGAAGTAAACAATAAATTTTATGATTTGGTTTTAAGTAACAATTCATGTTTAACAGGTACACTTAACATAAAAAAATATTATTATTATATTATTAATTTCGTAAAAGAAATTTCTTGATTTAAAGAATTAATTACAATTAAAATTTGAAGGCAAAACAACGTTTGCCTGGTCAGCTAGTTTTTAATAAAAAAATTGCATTTACTCCAACATTTCCAACATAATGGGTTAATGAAGAAGAGATGAAAAAATAACAATAACAAAAAACTATATCAAGTACCGTTAACCCATTCCTGCATATTTTGTATTTAAATACCCAAAAAGGAGTCATCTTAAAAAAATATAGCTAAATCCAGGCAAGCAAGAGATGCATCAAATTGATTTTTCACAGACAGGTAGAGAAAGGATAAAACTGCTTTAAGAAAATGTTAGTGTAAAATTTCACAACCTTCCTGGGGGTAAGTAAGTTAAAAAGTCCGTAAATTTACATAAATTGCAAGGAAATGCTTCTGAAAATTGGGGAGGAAGTGAAAAATCGGAAAACTTTGTTGTTAGCTAATAGTCTTAAGAGCTCTTATTGTACAAAAAATATTAACCTGTTTAGGACCACTCACGTGGGTAGGATTTCTTGACATGAACATTAAAATGTGCATTTTACAGTTTTATGAAATACTCTTGCTTGAAATATCGATTATTTTCAAGTACAAATGGAGAGTCATTAATGGGTTAACAATACATATCAGTGAAGCATAAGCAGAAATATGCATATGTATTAGAGAAATCAATAATTTCTTGTTCAAACAAAGTGCGAACATTGTAATATGGGCCAATCAAATAAAAATTTTTAAAAAAATAATTTTGCTTCCTGTACTATATAAAGGCAATTCTTATACTAAATAGTGATAAAGAAAATATATTTTTAAAACGAAACTCCTGGGTGGGTTTCGGGCAACGACGTAGAAAAACTTAAAAACTAAAAAATAATAGAAAGATTATTCGAATCTTGAATAATTTTACAGTTTCTGAAAAAAATAAAAAACTTAGTCATTGAATCGAAAGCATTTTTTTGTAAAGTTATCAATGATTGAAAGTCTACAAAACCCAACGGGTGGGTTTCAGGAGTGCAAAGGTTAACCCGAAATACCCTAGAAATTTTTACATATGCTTTAGTAATGGCCTGAGTATAAAAAAAACTGCAATCCGTTTTTGTATCCTGCCTCCAGGATATTCAGAATGCCCTGTTACCATATGATAACTAAGGGCAGGCTAGTAAAACTTATTTTTTTTTCAGGAAAACGTATCAAATTAATATTTAATTATAAATTAATGTGAATAGTGTTTAAAAATGTTACAACTATATGAATTTAATAAGTGGAACAGGGTAGGTAAATCGGAATTTATACTGATTTCGTATAGTGAAAAAGGTGATTTAAATACAAAAAATTACCACATCAGTAAACAAAATTGTCACAGAATACAGTATTGGTTCTTTAGTTCTTTTTACAAATATTCTTGGCTAATATTGACCTAGTTCGTTACGTTATTACAACAATTTAATGAAATATGTAGAATAAAATATATGGATTTTATTAAATAGGCAAACTACTAGCCACCCAAAACTTTCGCTAATATAAAAATTTTTAAACAAAAGTGACAATTTTTTAGAAAAACGTCCAAAAAGTACACAAATGTGCCAAAGAGAAAATATTTTAGACAAAAATAAGAAAAATCGGGTGTCAAATATGAAATTTTGTGAGTATTCATAGAAAATTCGGTAGACAAAACACAAAAATGCAACTGTTTTTTTTTTAATTTTTACTCAGTGGTGGAAAATTTTTCTTTTTTACCAGTTTTATAACAATCAAAATATCATTTGCAGTTAAAATTTTGAGAAAAACCCAAAATTACTTATGAATCCTAAAGCCGCCCATAGTATCATATGGTGACTCGAAAATCAGTCGTTAAAAAGTACAACAACAAATATATTTAAAAAAAAAATCAGTCACTTTGAATTATTGGACTTTATTTGAAATGAATAACACTTTAAGTTTGTTCGATTAGTTTTCCAGTAAAGTCCAGTAAAAATTGCTCAGTAACAAAATTACAGAGAGTAAGAAAAATTTACAAAAAAAAATAAAACGAACTGAGAATTTGTAAGAATTGGTAAAATACGAGTAGATAAAACAGCTGATTTTAAATACCAAATATTAAAAAAAAAATCAACTGATTATAATTGAAAAGAAAAAAGTTAATTGAAATTGAATTTTAACTTTTTCCATAGTTAATTCTTCCTCGCTTTAGTGGTTTGGCCTGGTCGCCAAAAGGAGAGTTTTACCTAGCCTTTGACCTCTATTTTTACCATGTTAATGGCCAGAAATTCAAAAAGTATCATATCAGTGAGTTAGGTTACACAAAAAAAAAAAAAACAGTAGGCACTAAAGGAGAGCATGAATGTCTTGCAAGACATTCGCAAGTAATTTTTTCATACAACAACAGTTTTTGCAATAATAAAAATAAATCTTAAATATTATAAAAACATAGACAGTATGGAAAGTACCCATGAAAAATTTTAAAAAATAAAATTAAGAAAAATTGTGTTTTTTGCTTTTTTTAAGTATAAAAATAGTCAAAACTAGCATCACAGCCACTCAAGAGAATATTTTGCAAAACATTCATGCGTCCCTCTAATAGGCACCAAAATGGAATTTGTAAATTGAAATACATTCATATTTAAATTCAAATTTATTTCCAACAAATATGTTTTTTTGTTAAATGCTTGTAAATTGTAGTTTTCCATATAAAAATTCTTTAAAAACAAATATTCAAAATTACAAAAAAAACAACAAACTGGTGTTTGTATTTACAATTCATCATTGTTTGTGCCAATTCAAAAACTTTTTTTTTGTATTTACAAAAATTCTCTATGAGGCATGTTTAGCATTACAAACAGAATTGTATAATTTATTTCTGTGTATATACGAAGGAACATATAATTTAAATTAAATCACTTCCCCCTTTTTGCCCTCCCCGTAGGAATTTCCAAAAATCCACCCATACAGTTACAAGGTATCCACACACCAAATTTAAAGTTGTTCGTTTTAGTAGTTTGGCCAGGGCGCCATTGGGAGACTTTTCACTCATTTTAACCCCTGTTTTGCCATGTTTCTGGATATAAAATTAAAAAAAAGTACCATATCAGTTAGTTTGTTCAACACGGAACACTTATTGAAAATTTCAGATTTCTAGGCAAACGAGTTTAGGTAGGCCGCCAAGGGGGAGACTTTTCCTCTTTTAGGAATTTATAAAAATCACGCCAGCGTCTACGCAGTGGAAGGGACCTCCATACTAAATTTCAAGGTTTCTAGCTCCAGCGGTATATGCTGGGCGATTTTTGAGTCAGCCATCAGCAGAGAAGACAAATATGTTTTTTTTTTTTTTTTTGCCATTTTTACTTATATTTGCTTTTTTGGCATTTTTTGACTTTTGAGCTTTAAAAATACTTTTTTTGGATATTCTTCGATTTTAAATGCTTTTTCCCTCAATTTGTTTGAAAAACATTTAAAAAGTGTAATTTTTTTTACGTTTTTTGTAGTTTTGTTTTATCCAATATTTTCTTGCTGTAAACACAATGGATTTTGACATTTTTGACTTTTTCTGGTCATTTTTGAAAATGATATTTCGTATCACTAACACTGGGAAATAGTATATATGGGTGGACAGAGGTAGATAGCGTATAAAGCGAGCTTTATATTCCCAGTATTTTGTAATTTTCAACAGAGAATTTTCAATAATTTGACAACTTGTATAACCAATAATGAGAAATAGTAGATATGAATGGACAGAGATGGATAGCATGTGGGGTTTAATCATAGAAAAAATATAAAATTAAAATTTTAAAGTTTGAATGTCTCCGCTAAGGGTTGCTGAAAAGCCATAAAATTACATACAGTTACGGACTTAAGTATAGGCACAGGCGTAATTTTAAAAGAAACTGCTGTTTTATTTATATAAGAAGCACGAAATATTTATTTTATGAGTTAATTATAGGTATAAAACTGATACATTAAAATAATAACCATGAAAATCCAGTATATTTTCTTTGCAAAAAAAGTTATTTAAATATTACATTAAAAAATTCATTATTTTACTGGACAAAAGTATAGGCACAACTATTTCTACAAAATTATAAACTACTTTGAATATTTATCTAATATTTAGTTGGCAGTCCATTTTGCTTAATAACTGCCTTTAAGCCTATTTGGCATGGAGTGGACTAACTTTTAAGTTATATTTTCGCCTATGTTATGCCATTCTTCCACTAAAACTGTTTTCAGCTCAGTTCTATTTAAAATTGCGCGTTTTCTGATTCTTCGCTCCAATTCCTCCCACAAATGCTCAATGGGGTTTAAGTCTGGGGACTGTGGGGGGGTGTGGCCAAAACATGAGCCGTATTAAATACAAGCCACATTTTTTACGTCATGGGCTGTGTGTTTCGGGTCGTTGTCTTGCTGGAATGTAAAATCTTCAGGTAAGTTTAGCTTTTCTGCACTTTTTTTTGACTTTTTCCTTTAGAATGTTAAGGTAAACTGTCTTGTCCATTATCCCCTCAATAAATACGAGCTCTCCCACACCCGCAGAAGAAGACATACAGCCCCATACCAAAACACCTCCGCCACCATACTTTACTGTTGGTAAAAGATTTTTTGCTTCATATGCAGTGTTACGCTTTCGCCAAACCCTAGCGTGTCCATCAGATCGGAAAATATTAAATTTACTTTCGTCTGTGAACAGTACCTGATCCCAGAAATCGCAATGCCTTTTTTGAAATTGTTTGGCATAGTTCACTCTCTTTTTTTTATTAACTGTAGCTATCCAAGGTTTGCGTCTAGCCACACGTGAGTTACACCCAGCTTCATGTAACGTTCTCCGAACTGTTTTTGGGTGTACATCTTTGCCAAAATCTTGTTTTATCTCTGCGGCAACCTGAGAAGATGTTACGATTTGAACCCGTTCTATCTCAGTTAATTTCCGAGGACGACCACAACGACTTCCATTTTCAAAGTTTGTTTCGCCTTTGAACCGATTTACAATTGTCCGTATGGTAAACGGCTGCGGTTCATCAATTCTCCGATCTCAGCAAACGATTTGCCTTTATTATGTAAATGTAAAATTACTTTGCGTTGAGATTCAGTCGTTTTACTTTGTTTAGGACACATTTTAAAAAGATTATAAACAAAATTAGTATTTTCTAATTTTTGCACTTTTCAATTACTTAAATCAATAAAAAATTAATAACGGAATATAACAGCATGTGTCAAATGTAAAATTGTTGCCAGGTTATTAAAATTAAAATAAAGGGATAGATGCCTAAAAAGTGTGCCTATACTTTTGTCCATTGTATTTTTGAACTTTTTATCTGCCAACGGACTAACTCATCTTACTACACGAATAAAACTGCTACAATCTTGAAATATACAGCAGACTGTAATAGATTAATAGTAATATTAATATAAAAATATTCCTTCTGCTTTTAATGCAATCTTTAAATGCTACATGACTGTTGTGCCTATACTTAAGTCCATCACTGTATGAAAAATATTTTTCGGCATAAATCTAAGTTACCACAAAGTTTGGGCAGCAAATTAGCAGCCATTGAAATTTGGGTGTCAAAGAGTTAACAATTTTAAGTTTTAAAATTTGTTGATTTTTATATATTGTTGATTTTTTACATTTTCCTGACTTTTTCGGAGACCATTGCTTTTTTAACGATTTTATTAATAATTTTGGTATTTTAAAGTACCTGTGTTTTGATTTTGAAAATTTTTAATTTTGTTAGTTGTTTTTGGAAAACTTTCCAATTAAAGCAATTTTGTGGCAAAAAAAATGTTACTCATAAATTGGAGTCTTTTTTGAATCATTTTTGAGTCAAAGAAATGAATCTGAATTTCCTTCATATACTGGAGCCCCTTTTGAGTCGATTCTGAGTCAGAAAAAAATCATTTTGGAGTCTTGTTTGTGGTCTTTTGGAAACAAAATTGTGTGCTTTTACGTCTTAAAATATATTACAAAAGTTTTGTTTTAGTATTACCAACTACAATTGGCTTTAATGCAATATGACAATTTACAAAAAATGTTAACAAAACTTAAACAATCACAACAATTTCTTGTTGGTTCAATTCTTGACACCACAATATTTTAAAGCGATATTATGAAAAATCCGCGCACAACGGAATTTTTACATTTCCGTTTGTTTTTTTACAAGAAAATTGAAAAACAAAAATCTTTTTTGAGCTATTTTGGATGGCTCAAGAAAAATATTATTCCCCTACTTTCTGACTCATTTTTTTGATATTATTTCCGTCATATTTTTGAGTCATTTTTGGAATATGTCATTTGGAAATATATCAACAGAATATAATTTTTCACATAAATTATTCAAAAACTTTAAACATTTTACCAGAATATAATTTTAAATAGCTAAATTTTCGCATATTGCTTTCGAAATATCTTGTTAAGTTGATATTTTAAAAGTTTGTTGGTAACGATTTTTTATGTGTAAGTAATTTGTAGATTTTTGAGATTTTTTTTAGGGGTTATAAAATTAATTAATAAATTAATGTAACAAAAAAAATCTTTGGGTTCTTTATCAAATTTAAAAAAAAGACTTTTTTAATAACCCGGGTAGAAATTGCAAACGGTATTATAAAAAAGTAGAACTGGGAGATTACTGTTTTTTCGATATTACAGTACCTCTAAAAACGTGCTACGCCAGTACTGTTTTCTGTAAATTTACGACAATTTTTTCACTTCGTTTTAATTACTAATTTCATTTAATTTTTCTTAGTTTTACATATTTAATACAATTATTTGTGTAAGAGAGATACACCAATTGTTTTTTTTTTTATGAAATTCGTAAGAATACATTTTTTATCTAACTTTCTAACATTATATAATCCTATTTTTTTCGACGAAAGTAGATAGTTAAAAAATCCTTTATTTCGTTAAAAATGTTGCCTCTTAAAAAGAGATCATTACAGGTGTGTTTGCTATGTTTTATACTAAAAATTTCGTTTACTACCATTATATTACCATTATTTAGTAAACATACGTTAACAGGATGAGATGTTATAAAATCTGGGCATACTATGATGGTGGTATAATTTCACAGAATTGGGAAAAGGACCTTAGTTTGATTGTCCTTTCTGTGGTCTAGTGGACAACTCTAAACATGTTATTTTACACTGTTGTAAAGTATGACGTGATTCGTCAAAGACACAAGTTTTTTGAAGATTTATTGAGGAGGCCAACATTGCAGATTTATTTTAATGATACTACAACGCGCTTTATTTTAGTGATTTATGAGAGAAGTAGGCAATTTTTTTAATGCCCATCATATTGCAAATTGTGCACATAGAATATTTCATCGTTCAATGAAATACTTTATTGGTGGCTGATTTATCTGCAGCTAATAGATCTGCAGTTCTATTACTATTTAGTATTACTATACTCGGTGGATTACCCTGGCTCTTTGGTTACGCACCTCGCCATTGATTTCGAGAATTATAATAAAGAGATGTTGTAATCTTAAAACCGTAAATATTGACATAAGAAAAAACTAACTTTTGATTTTAAATGTATCAATGACATTTTCAAGCGCATATTTTGTATTTTTATTCATCGTATATACCAAGGAACTATCGTGAACTATCGGTATGAAAAAGTTAAGAGTTTTTTTTATGAATTTGAGCAATTGGATTAGTCGGGCATTTTACTAAAGATTTTAAATAACCAAACTATTTTCGAAATCGAATGCCGAAAAATGCGATATAAGAGCTCCGATATTTTGAACATGGTCTGCAATATGGATGAGGTTATGAATATTCATTGTTTGTGACGAAGGTCCATAAATATGTGGCATTATCTCTACAATCTTTTTAATATATTCTTTACATATTGAGTTTTCAACGTTGCTAATTTTCTTGATAATAAAATACGGCAAGAGGTGCTATAATATTAAAAAATGTTTCTATTGTTCATCTCCCCAAGACATTTCTTAAAACTATACCACCGCCATATAGCAAAAAAAACGGAATTGAGTAGCTCTCCATTTATTATAATATACATTAAATCAAAAGATGTTCTTGAAATGCCATTGTATATCTTTTTAAATATTTCTAATAAATATAAAAAATTTGGCCAAAATTTCAGTTTATGGGGGACACCCTGGAAAAAAAAAAAAAATGCCACGCCCCCTTAAATGACCCCAGGAGTGCGAAAATCATAATGAATAAGGGGGCTCACGCCCCTTATGGGTCGTGTCAGTCGAAAAACGACCCGGCCCACCTACGTAGACAATATGGGTATCAAATGAAAGCTAATGTCTTCACGATTCCAAAAATAGCCGTAGTTGCCAGATCGGGCGATTTTTGTAGCCGATATGGCCATTTTGGCAAAATTTGGGGTGGGGGAAATTTTTTTTTCCTTTTTTTTTTGCTTATATTATTTGTATTATTATTATATATATTATTTGAAAATTTGTTATACTGGCTTCGCTTAGTAAGTTTTTCTGCGTGACCGGCCTACGGCCGGGCTTAGGGGTTTTTAACTCCAGTATGTCTTAATTCTAGACGGCGGGGATCTCGAGTGCTCGGCCTCTGGCCGAGCTAAAAAGAAATAAACAAAAAAAAGTCCTTCCCCCATTTTATAAAAATTAACATATCTTCCTCAAATTCTGGACGATCTGGCAACTACGGGTATTTTTGGAATCGTGAAGACATTTCCTTTCATTTGATACCAATATTGCCTAAGTAGGTGGCATGGGTCGTTTTTCACCCCCGCCCCCTATTTAACAAAAATGGCCGTATCGGCAGCAAAAACCGCCCGATCTGGCAACTATGGCTATTTTTGGAATCGTGAAGACATTAGCTTTCATTTGATACCCATATTGTCTACGTAGGTGGGCCGGGTCGTTTTTCGACTGCCACGCCCATAGGGGGCGTGAGCCCCCTATTCATTATGATTTTCGTACTCCTGGGAACATTCTGAAAGGGATGGCATATTCAGATTTTTTCTCTAGGGGTGTCCCCCATAAACTGAAATTCAGCCAAAAATTTATATAAAATATAAAAAATTTGATTGTTTTAATTTATATTTATCTTATTTAAAGGTTTTTTGATTAAACAATTTAAAGATGAAAAGTTTATCCGAAATATTGTCTAAGACAAGTCTCTGGTTTTCAAATGCTAAAGATAGGCATGAATGCTAATGATTGTACTAATGATAGGCGAAACAAATGATAACTCAGTATTCTTTAAAAAAAAACTCTTGTTCGTCAAATACATTATTATTTTTAACAATAATATTAAATTTAAATCCAAAACCATTGAATGGTAATTCATGAATTACCAAAACATTCATTATACAAATTTAAAAGTTTTTACCTAAAAAAATAATGTGATGCTTTTTATATGGGTCAATTTCAAAAAAAAACGCATTTTTTGTGTCCCCGCACTTTACACTACTATTTTAGGTAAAAAAAAAAAAAACAAAAAAAAAACAAAAATGTGACAGTGATCAGCGAGGAATATGTAACAAATAAACGTAATTCTCAAATTTGTATGTTTGTTTTTTTGTTTATTCAGAATGGTGTTTTGTTTCTCCCTCTGACTCCTTCCATACAAAAGCATGTGTCCCCCGTTAGAATTTTTAGTAAACAAAATAAAATAAAATCAAGAAAAAAGTAACTATGCAACATTTAATAACAGTTTTCGAATTATTGCGTTTCTTTCCTGTGTTTTGATTTGTTATAGTCGTCAAAACTTAATTAGTGCGAATTTGGCGTTGCAAAGAAAGGTTGTCCCCACAATTTGCATTGAGCGTCACTTTTTTATAATTCAAGAAATATTATTAGTTTTCAATTTGCATTTAAATGAAGTAAATAAACGTAAGGAAAGTACAAAGTTTAATTATTACAAAAGTGAAAAAGCGAAAAAAAATCTATTAAAAAAGTGTGCATTTGCGTAGTTTTTGTGAACACCATGGTAAGGGCGCGATTAAAATTCATGAGCGTCACGCTAATTTTTTTTAAAAGTGAATATATTATATGTAAAAATTGAAGTTGACAAGCAATGTTTACATGGTTTTAACACATTTTTTTATAATTTGTGAATTTGAGAAATAAATTGCTACGAAAAAACAAACCAAAATAGGCAAATATTTCATGAGCATCACTTTTTGATATTATATTGCTTCATATCTTAAAATGCTTAATTTTGATATTACTTTTTAATTTTCAAGAGTAAAAGAACAAAATTAACGGCGGCTGAAAGAGCACGGAGATATCGAGAGAAAATAAAGGTCGATAAAGCGCGTAATGACGAATATAAAAGAAAGAAGAAAGAAATGTATAATCGTGTATATTTGAGTTTTAATTTTTATTGTTACTGACTAATTCTGTTTATGAATAGCAACTAGAAACGGAACTGCCACAAACTTAATTCGAAAGTGGTAAAAATGAATGAGAATGAAAAAAAAACAAAGCCGCTTGTCATTTCATGAAGTTTATACAGATTCAGAATAAGAATTCGAATGAAAATTTATAAATTAAATTAAGTTAAGTTATTGTTTTGCGTCAAATATTTACATATGTGTATAAGTTTCTTCAAGAATTACTGCCCTTTTTCCATTTTTGTTAAAGACATCAAATAATATGTACATGTTTAGTTTTGTATGAAAATTTTTGTTTTTTAAAGCATTTTGTTTTTTTTTTATTACTTTTTGTAAAAGAACTAAACTTTTTTTTTAGTTAAACTTTAATTTGGCATTATTTCTGGTTTACGTGCAACAAATCTCTTGATCGTCACAAAATATTTTGAGCGTCACACTTAGTTTTTTTCCCTTAAAACGCTTATAATTGCAGTTTTTTTTTTTAAATAAATTGTTACAAGCCTATTACTTTGCAAGGAACCTTTAAGTTTAAGTCTTTTTTTTAACAAAAATT